>JAGDQP010018334.1:4144-32679 GCA_022664845.1 Lepisma saccharinum
ATATATATATATATATATATATATATATATATTTCTCTGTCGCTGTCTGACAGACATCCATTATGTGTTTAAATTTCTCCCTGCATCATCTTATGTATACTATTTATATATGATAGAGGCTGAACAAACACCTATTGCTCATTCCCCTTATAAATCTAACAACAATATCTCCCCTTGACGAGTACTTTTGAGATGAGAGATGGGGAACGAAGTAGTTCATCATTTGTGTAGGTACTATTGTGACACTGGAAGAAAATCTTGGAAGAGGTTAGATGAAACAGTATGGTTGATAAGTATTCACAATAGATGGAAATATATAAAAAAACTGTATTTGAGATATTAGCTTTGCGGGAAGTCAGCTCCAACCTTGCCGAACCAATTAAATCGAATTAAGCAGATAAATGGGCAAGAAATCGACGTAAATAGCTGAGGATACAATCTCTTAAAATCCCATGTTACCTGTCTCCTAATTGCCAATAAAAGAGACATATGTATTTGATTTCTGTACTTAGAGAACGAACTCCACAACTCTATTGATAAATTATTGTTATCATAAAGTTTCTTGTACTACTAAGAACAATATGAAAAACAACTTGGCCTAGGAAAAAAACTCAGGGTCTCGAGATTTCCAGTGCTTACTCTGCAAAATTTGAAATTGAATTTAATTTGTAAGGCCTTCACGCAACTTTGGCTCAGGCCGGATGGATAATGATGGGATGAATTGGTGGAATGAAGAAAGTGGAAGGGAACGGGAGTACCCTGAGAAAACTCACGCACACCATTTAGTCACCGCGACCCGCTTACACTGAAAAAAATGACCGTGTTAATTCAACACTTTTCCGTGTCCCAGGGCTACAACCACTTTTTTATGTTAATTCAACTCTTTTCGGTGTCCCAGAGCTAGAACCACCATTTTTGTGTTAAATCAACACAAAAAACAGTGTCGATTGCGATGATTCAGTCCAATGGATGTGTTGTCAGTGTTCATTCAATATAATGAAAGGCGTCATACTAACACTATCATAATGCTGAATCACCGGAATCGCGCAGTAAATGGTGTTCATCTTACACTGGAAAGTGGTAGTCGCGCTGGAACACTAAGAAGTGTTGAACGCACACAACCAGTTTTTTTTTCAGTGTAGTACGGTGTTACTGAGTCATTTGATTTGGTTAAAATAGATCAGAGTTAAATAAAGCAGACCTATATTATAGCAGGATGGAATAATTTATTTTAGTCCTTAAGATAATATAAATTAGTTGTTTTTTTTTAATCGCAGTATAATCGTAAAGTAACTCACTACAAGGTCTTTGAATTGAAGGGAGTAGACGGGCCTTGTCATCAACTAATTGGCCACTATGAAGGTCTTCTGATCCATAAAACAGGAAACTGCTCATCTGCATGTCATAATAACAATACCAAACTTGTTCTAAATTGCCTGTATACAATATTACCTTCCATTGCATTGCAGCCTTCATATTTAACTTTTGTTCAACAATTTACAAACTCTGTTTCGTCATCTAACTATGAGCATAATAGCATTGAAATTGTGTTGGTGTTTAGAGGAAGCAATATGTTGAACTAGAGAGAATTTCATGTAAACATTCTCACTTACATCGATTGTGAGAAAAACTACAAAAACATAACTTGGACAGTCTAGCAGAAACTTGGACAAATATATAGGAAGTATCTATGGCATTGATAACTATTAATAGATTGTTAGTTCTTCTGACCACACTTCATTCACTTCGATGTGTGACAGTTGCTGGAACAAGTGAAATGAAGAGAGACAAGAACGAAGAGGAAGGGGACTTGTTTGAAGGTGATATTCTTCTTGGACAAGACGAAGATCTTGCAGTAAGTTCAATATATTTTAGTTTTCACTCGTTTCACTTTACTATCTGTACAAAAAGAAAATTAACTTGTCTTACATTTTAAGAACACCCCTTCCAACATAACATCAAATGGAACATGTTTTAACCCTTTTTGTGCACTTTAAATGTGGAAAGTATCCAGAAGTGTACTGATAAATAATTTGTTGAAGAGAAAAAGATAGTTAAACTTAATTTATATTAATTATACATAATATAATTATAATTATATAATATTATACAATTATATAATAGTTAATAATTATACATATTCTTGATTTGTATACTTTTGTATCTATCGTTTATTTTCATTGCAACTGATTTTTCGACAAAATGAATAAACAACAACCACGTTAAGACCTTTTTCCACAAATCAGAATGTATCAATAACTGGTTTCGCTAGCGGAGGAAAGAAAGGAAAAGTTGGGAAGGATAGAACCTAGCTAATTCCAGTGCAGGAATGGTGCTAAGGGAGGGCGGTAGCTTCCACAATTTTCGCCTTCACTTCCCCAAGAAAGATGGGAAACTAACTGTTGTTTAATAGTAGTGTGATTCCAGAAACAATGATTTTCATCATCGTATTCTATTATGAAAACGACGAACAATTCTATATTATTTTATTCATTCTACGTGTTTCAAGTATAGTCATGATTATTATACATATAGTATACGCAAATTATAATTTTTGGAAGAAATAATTTATAAAGTTTTCATATTTGGCATGTATACTCTCATATTTGGGGTGTAAAAATCAAGATTCGAAGATTTCCCACCGCGCCGGTGGGGGCAAAAACTCATTTTCACTTCCGTTTAAATAAAAGCATTTCCAGAGGGCATTCTACGCCAGTTTTTCGTATTTTTCTTTTGAGTCGTTCCTCGGACGAAAAATATTTATCATAAAGTAGTGCATCAAACATATCCGATTGACGATTTAGCTTATATCCACCGAACTCTCACAGATGACGTTAGAAGATTGTACGTCAGGGTAGCTCCAAGCGCGCAACTAAAGTAAGGCTCGCGCGGCTTTCATGGTGAATAGCTTGCAATCTTCTGGCTTTGGGACTGTAAGATAAATGATTCCGTGAGAACCTGTAAATTCGTAAAGCGGAATATCTTTCATAAGGTACATATAATGCGATTTTGTTACAGACTATTGTCTTGATATTTTGTCGATTTTCTTTCAACAGAGACTTTAATTTGAGCGAATATTAGAACTACTCAAGAGGTTCCTTCCTTCTAAAACTTAGTTTTCTCTGCCGGCCCAGTCCACAATATCTCTTTTCATTTTATTCATTAATAGTCATCTCCATTCATTTCTTCTTTGATAGTGAATTAAAAATCCTTGTCGATGACAATTGAAACTCATTATTGAGCAGCGTAATCTAACTTTGACACAGCTGCATAGTTTTCCGTAAGGACCGTAACCCATTTTACAATTACAAGATATAAATTGTAGAATCGAAATCGGAGCTGGCTTCTCTGCTGTACAAACAGGTGATAAACTATTAGTAGTTTCTATCTAACCTGACTCTGTGGGCGGAAGTAAAACACTGCTCAAAATTTTTGCTGAGTGCACACTGCACAGTATAGACAATCCTTTGTAACAGTTTCTTCGTGTCAATCTGAATGACTTCATCGTCTCTAATTTTGACGGTAGAATAACAGTAGAGCAGATTTAGTGTACCATATTCAATTGTTTCAACTTTTAAGTTCCAAATTTGCTACCATATAATATCAATCCGTTCAATGGTTTTATGCCAACTTCCTTTTCTTTAAATTGTAGCAATCAATGTTGTAAGCGACAACGAGACCACGTAACAACGAAATAAAATTTTCGGGTGATATGAGCAGGGAATGCTGTTTTAACAAAACTATGAAGTTTCTGCAATAACCTTCGTCCTTTTTAACTTTTGTATCTCGTAGTTTGACATGTTCATTGCTGTTTTTTGTTTCAATCTGGCATTATTTCTCGATATTTTTGCATACGTGGTAGTCTGCTGTAATCCATTTGTTTTACTATACAACTCGCTTCTTTTCATATTTCCTTGTTCGTTGAGAAAATGGAAGAAATCATCTTTGTGTGAAAGCTTCAATTCAGTTTCAGGAGCTTCTATATTTCATTGTTGGCGGAGATAATGTGATTCATCGTGTGAGGCACGGTCGAAATAGATATTGAAGACATTTATATTCTTAATTTTGTACCTAAATATTATGGTCAAAGAATGACTGTTGGGTTTGATGGTTACACTGAAAATGTCAACAGTACAAAGGCCATCCAACGGGAGCAACGAATTTTAAAACGAAATTCTCCTGAGATTATTTTCAGTGAAAAAGATCAGTGAATGATCGAAACACTCACGGTCATTTTGTTTTACAACTGGCAAAGAGATTTAAATACGATTACAGCTGTAGATGATTCCAATGTGATGTGCTGATTGTACAAACTGCTAACAAGGAAAAAAATCGAAATAAAACAGAAGGGTTATCGTTGGACAGGACGTCGATCTTCTTACGCTCATTATTGCTCTTGTTTCTGAAGATAAAGATAGATTTTTGAAAGATCCTAAAGGAAATATGAAGAAGATTGATATATAAGACATGTTTTGAGCAAAATATTCTGATGAATATTTCTGGACCTTAATATAATTGTTTATTATTAGTATTAGATCTAGTGTTTATTGTTCTAATTGTTATCTAATTCAATGGTGGGTTCCGTAAATAAAGATACTCATGAGTCTGTCGACCTGTATTCATTAAGCTAGTTTCCAAATTGTATACGTTAATCTGAGAGTAACTTTAGCTCTAACCATAAGAAATGAATAGTGGCTGCTTTACATATAGCATCTATATTTAACATAAGCATTGACTTCAATTAATATTCCTTTATGAATCACAAATCTCATATACAATAATATAACAATGTACACAAGCCTTAGCAACAATGTCGCTTTTCCACATAGCATTCAAATATGTGTACTACATAATCAATAAATATATCAGTCATATTTACCCAAATACATTCGTATTCGCATTTACAGAATTCAGTACTTCATTTCGCCAAAAATACGACTATCAGAAACCATCCTTATTTCTAAGCCACACGATGCTTAAGAATATCTCCATAGAATCATCACCAGCAAAGAATCCATTTTACGTAATATTATTTCATTTGTTTGCTTACAAGTTATAGATCCAGTTTCTATAATATTAAATTAGCCTTTGAATCAGTTCAATATGATTATTTCATCTTGCGTCAACTCATCTCCTCGGTGACTAACATTTACTCCTCTTCAAATTAGTGAGTACTTGCTCAAATAATCTTGATCCATCATAATCTAAAGAATTACTTTAGTGTGAGCATTAAAGTGTGATAATTCCGTACCACACTGTTCACTTTCATAGATTGTTCACTAAAGTATTGTAGTTCCATTTCATTACATTGACAATAAAGAAAATTCACCATATTATAAATAATCAAAACAACACAAAAATGTAACAGAATCATTAATAAATAGAAATATTGCATACTCAATAATATAATAGATTATTTTGGCTTAATTTTCGTTCAGAAAATCGCAGTTCAATTATCATTCTAAAAATCACAGCTCAACACAGTTCATAGCTCACTTATGATTCTGAAAATCACAGTTCAATTACCATTATAAAAATCACAGTTCATAGCTCAATTATGATTCTGAAAATCACAGTTCAGTCGCATAATAAGTTATAGTTCCATTTCACAACAAATCACAGTTCCATCGCATGATGAATTATCTTCCTACTCTCCCTCTCTTCTCTAAAATTCACCATAGTCCTTGGTAGTTATCTTCATCCATTCCAGTTCATCTTTGAAAAGTTTTGATAGATCAGTCTTTATATTTCTTGTCGCAAGCCCTTTTGGAACCAAAATATCCAAATATGTTTTCTCTACGTTAGCTTAGGGTGATCTAGAAAACTAGAAAATCCAATTTTCGTTAAATATTTAAATCTTCATTATTCTGATCATCTATCAAACTTGATTCCTGTAGCTTTTTTATATTCTCTTCCATTATAGTGTCATTCTGCTCTTGACCTAACAGTTTGAATTACATTTTCATTATCCATTTCATCGTTGTCTTATTTATGATCACTCTTTAAATAAGTATGTGTATTTCTCTATTCATAACAGACTCCCTTGGTTATAATTGATCTGTCATTACTTCTTGTAGAAGTGTTTGTCTATCTTACTAATTACGTATTGATTACTGAAGATCTCCTTTTAAGTTGCATTGTATCAGAATTACTATTCCTTGTACAGGCATTAGGTTTGTCTTCATCCAAAAATCTATTATTATTTGCTATTTGTGGATTATATTCAAAATTAGGTTTGTTATTTTGAAATTTCTGTGCTGGTCTCCATCTATTACCAAATAAATAACAGCCTATATATATCCAATTCCCTAATAACAAATCCATCCCAGGCCTTCCTAGTATGGGAAATTGCATATCATTTCTCGTTATCATCACATCCATGTAATATAAATTATTTGCATATATGACTGGTAAGGTTGTGTATCCAGATATAGGAAACTCTTTATTATTTACATCAAGAAGTTGTGTATCAGTAGGTTGAATAACTGTGGATAGATTTAGGTTAGACAGTACCTTTTCGTTAAAAATGCTATGACATGCACCGCAATCTACTAATACATCTAGTTCGTTTCCTTGAATTCTTAATTGTAGTACTAAAGAAGGAGACGAAAATTGATGTTTATTTTCTGTAATAGTGTTCACCAAAAATCCTCTATGCCTAAATCTGCACTGGTATTCGTGATCTGATGAATTTCTTGTTGTTCAGATCCATCTACTGTTCTAATTGTCTGATCTTCAGTGTTAGAGAAATTTCCTTGTCTCTTACGTAGTTCATATTGCCTTTGATAATGATTTGGCTAATTGCAAAAGGTACAAATCTTTCCATAGGCTGGACATTTGATTTTTATGTGATTTCCCCACATAACCTTCATATATGGATAGTGATCTCACAAGGGACATCGCCAAAGTGTCCGACTCCGATTTCTATGTAATTTTATTTTCTGATAGAGGGCATGTATGCATTATGTCTGATGACAAATTGTTTCCATGGCGCATGTTGTTTAAAGCTATTCAATGTTAAAGAGTTGAGATATAGTTATTTACAGGGGAAGCCAAAAGTCACTTAACACCTCTTGTAAACTGCGTGTGAATGATAGAAAGTGAAGAACAGCCATGCGGGTACCTATTAGGTATAGCGGAAAGTCGTATGGTAGGTGTGACCTTGACATCAGTCATCTTGAAATAAGCCATCTTGAATCAGACTCAATTTTCGAAAATGAAAATCATAGTAACAGCAAATTTTTTCAAAAATCCAATGGTATGCTTATTTTTGCTCTATAGTTAACCAGTATGAAGTTAGGCTCATGTTTGCTACATTTATTCATTTTGCGAATTATTGTCAGTACATGAATAGTGTTGGGATGAGCTTCCGTCATTCTTTCTGAATGTTTAAGAGTTGCGATGTAGTTATTTATTTCAAACCACAAAACATGAAAATCCGTGTGACACGTGAACAAACAAAAATGAAATTGTAACCGATTCTCGTTAGGTGAACACAAAATTATCAGGAAATATAGCGGACAATGTTAAGCAAACGACAAAAAATAATCTTCAAAGGAACAGCAGCAATCAATATAAAATAGCAAATATGCATAATAAAGTACTTTACAAATACCAGGTGCATAAATATGAAACCGGAATTTATGTACAGAAAATACACGGTGATTGAATGACAATGTTAAGCACTATTTTATTCGAAGTATTGGCCATCGCTAGCGATACATTTCTTCAATCGTTCCGACAATGTGTGGATGCCAGACCAAAAAAACTATGCCTCTTGTGGTGCAAACCAGTCATCAAGCCATTTTCGTACATTTTAGTAAGAAGTGAAGCGCTGGTCAGCAAGTGCGTGTCCCATGGATGTAAGTAAGTGAAAATCGGAAGGCGCCAATTCAGGTGAGTAAGCCGCATGCGAAAGGATTTCTCAGCCAAACGTCGCAACCGTTTCCTTGACCGGTTTTGCTGTGTGGAAGGGTGGATTATGGTGAAGCACAATCACTTTATGTTGTATTTCGTCATATTCTGGTCGTTTTTCACGCAAAGCTTGATGCAAATCGATCATTTGTTGTCAGTAACGTTGGGTATTAACGGTTTCGCCAGGTATCAGCAGTTCATAATAGATCACTGCCTTCTGATCCCTTCCGTCCGTAGAGATTTGGTCTTGCAGTCGATGTCGCCGGTTCTCCTGGAGTTACCCATGATCTTTTACGCTTAGGATTCTCGAAATAGATCCACTTTTCGTCACCAGTCACAATTCGATGGAGAAATTATTTCCTTTTGTACCTGTCGAGCAGAATTTTGCAAGTGGTTTTTCGGTTTTCCTGCTGTCGATCAGTCAATGCATGTGCAACCCATTTTCCCACCTTCTGAATCTTGCCCATGACTTTTAAACGTATGGAAACTTCTTCTTGTGTCACATTTAATTGATCCGCGAGTTGTTGTTGCGTTTGAGCGTCATCCTCATCCAACAAAGCTTGCAATTCGTTGTCTGCAAACTTTTTCGGTGGACTTACACGTTCTTCGTTTCTCACTTCAAAATCGCCACTTCTAAATTTTGTAAACCACGCATAGCACTGTGACTTACCAAGAGCATGATCACCGTAAGCTTCGACAAGTATGCGATGCGATTCTGCAGCAGTTTTCTTCAAATGGTAACAAAAAATCAATGCTGTCCACACATCGTAGTTTCCAGGTACAAATTGTGCCATGTTCAACGCTATTAAACACTACACTATGACATGAAACTTGTCTGGTTGTGAGTTGCAAATCGTTATCAGCAGTCAAAACAAGCAAGTGGCGCCAAGGACGCAGTTTTATGGTAACCACAGTGACAGCTAACGCCGTCTATGCACATATTCCGGTTTCATATTTACACACCTGGTATGAACCTCCCTTGGTTCGACAACAATCGCTAAAAAACAAATGACAAGTAGTTTTTCTAATTGGAGAAAACAATTGTCATAGAAAATAAATAAATAAACAAGAAAGGAATATAAAAGAAAACAAAAGAAGATTAAGTTAGACAATAATAATAGTTCTTTTTCCTTCTTGAAATTAGTGTTAATTTGCTTTCTCGTCCCGTCTACTATCTATTACAAGCGACGTCTTTGGTATCACGTGACTGCAAGGTAAGAGGAATTGTTTCGTTGTGCGATGATTCAATAAACGAGCTGTGGAAGGGCCGATGTGTGTCTGTTAGTTTTCGTTTGCATGTTGCTGGGGACATCGGAAATCACAAGCAGAAGTGGACATCTCTCGTATTGTTCACGTGAATACAACTTGAATTGTGAACATGCTACTTTTACTTTAATCAAGTTTGAATTTGCCATAGCGAAAAAATGACAAAAATTAACCCCTTCAATGTTGTTAAAATGCTGTACGAGGAGTTCAAAAATACGGGTCATGAGGCACCAATCAATGCTTATGAGATTGAATTAAAGTCTCAACTGGTGCAATTGACGAGTGCGTATCTTCAAGTACATTGTACATCGAGAAGACTACGGATTTGGATTTCAATGAAATGGAGCCTGACCTGGAAGACGGCGGACCACTTTGTTACGACAGTAGCAATGATTCGCAACCAGAGGACGAAGTAGCATCGAGTTCCACATTCTATTCAAGTCCCCCAAGAAAGGTACGCAAAAAATTCTCTTTAGAAACTAAAACGAAAATTATTGAATATTGAGAAAGTGGGAAAAAGGGTCATTTACATTGGAGTACTGTTTCAAAGCGTTATCGCGCTGTCACTAGTGAACGACAGTTAAGACCATTTAAAAATGAAGTTACAGAGGCTGAAAGTCGATTTGACAAACTAAAAGAGATCGATCAACATACCTTTAATGAGTTTGTTAAAGCGAAATCTAAAAAAGCCACTTGAACATGATTTTGATTTAAAGCGATGGGCACTTTTGAAGCAAACAGAATTCAATGTAAAAACTACAGCATCACCTCACTGGATTTGGAAATTCAAGCAAAACCATAGAATTGTATCAAGAAAAATAACCAGATTCATAACCCATGGTTATTCTGCAGAAAGCAAAGACGTCAATCAAAGTGCGTTTGATTTTCTGTTAGCGAGCAAACAGTATTTCGATAAATACCAACGTACACAAATTTATAACAGTGATCAAAGTGGTTTTAATCCCGAACTTCATTCCGGACGTACATTGGATATTAAAGGGACCAAAACAACAGAAGCAATCGTCCGATCAAAATCATCCATAACTAATTCATATACATTATGCCCAATATTTCAGCTGCTGGGCAACTAATGAGTCCGCTTTACATCTAGTTACCGGAAACCGGAGGCAACTTTGATCCACAAGTTTTGTAATCATTGTTTAGAGCTGGCAAACTATACATTGCAGCTTCGAGCAGTGGAAAAATGGAAAAACAGCATTTGTTACAGTGGTTTGAAAAGGTTTACTTCCGTAATGTGTCAGAGGATTCTGTACTTTTAGTCGATTCTTGGACCACTTATAACGATGAAACCGCAATGACAGCAACAAAACCGTCCAATTGCAATGTCACAATCTTACGTATCCCTCCGAAGACGACAGGTTTTATCCAACCTGTGGATGTTTATTTCTTCAGAATCTGGAAAAACTTTGCTCGAAAATTTTCTGACTGAGTCTTGCTCTATAACCTGGACATCAACGAAACAATGTCTTAAAAATCCAATCGCTTGTAAATAACCAATTCTCCTTTCCAAGATTCCACAACTTGATCGCTTATTCTTGGTTTAAATCCGGATACATTGAAGATCGCCCTCCAAATTTCCAAAACTCTGTCGAATTTTGCTTCAATCTGGTTGTCACTCATTGCGAATTGTGTTCTTCGCCAACTGTTTTCCTATTATGTTCATGGTGCAAAAAGTATCTTTGTTTTCAACATTTTTAATTGATTATCACTATTGTACTAGTTACATCAATTAGATTTCTTTATATGAAATGTGAATGTATTTATAAAGCGTGTTGGGAATAGCTTTATTATGCATATTTGCTATTTTATATTGATTGCTGCTGTTCCTTTGAAGATTATTTTTTGTCGTTTGCTTAACATTGTCCGCTATATTTCCTGATAATTTTGTGTTCATCTAACGAATCGGTTACAATTTCATTTTTGTTTGTTCACGTGTCACACGGCTTTTCATGTTTTGTGGTTTGAAATAAATAACTACATCGCAACTCTTAAACATTCAGAAAGAACGGCGGAAGCTCATCCCAACACTATTCTTGTACTGACAATAATTGGCAAAATCAATAAATGTAGCAAACATGAGCCTAACTTCGTACTGGTTAGCTATAGAACAAAAATAAGCATACCATTGGATTTGTGTGAAAATTTGCTGTTACACTGAGGTGTCACATGCTGTAATTTTCATTTTCGAAAATTGAGTCTGATTCATGATGGCGTATTTCAAGATGAATGCCGTCAAGGTCACACCTACCATACGACTTCCCCCTAGGTCTAATATGTATCCACATGGCTGTTCTTCACTTTCAATCATTCACACGCATTTTATAGGGGTTTTAAGGGACTTTTGCCTTACTCTGTAAATAACTACATCACAGCTCTTCAACATTTAATAACTTTAAACAACATGCGCCATGGCAACAATTTCTGTCATCAGACATAATGCATATATGCCCCATATCAGAAAATAAAATTACATTGAAATCGGAGTCGGTCACTTGGGTGATGTTCCTTGTCAGATTTATTCTCTTTTCTGTAGTTAAAATTAGTATCTCTCCTAACAGTATTAGTATATACAGGTTTATTGAAATTTGGATTAGCTAGTAAAATACTGTCTTTGTCAACTGCTCGTGTTGTATTGAAATATCAAACGCTTTTTCAAAAGATAAATTTTCTGAAGATAACAGCTTTTTCCTAAGATTAGTATCAAAAATGCCCAGAATTAATTGATTTGTTAGTGCTTTTCATAAAAAAAAATCCAAATTTACATTTATTAGTTTGGGTACGGAGATCAGAAATGAAGTCTTTAATCCGTTGACATCCCTGTTTGATACAACAAGCTACAGCTATGCTTAGTTTAGTTTAAATTTGTATGCCTTTGAGTTTGTTCTAATTAGGTTAGTCCACGTTAAATTTGTCACGCACGGTTACCCTAGATTCATGTTTCAGATACGCTGGTTTGGTTTGCGATTGTATAAAGTTCTTAACATGAAGTTATTAACACAAATCTACGATGTAAATGAGAGAATTGAACTGTGCACTAGAGTTAGGCAACACATGTTACCTGAAGTTGCACAAACTATGATATTACTTATTTGTTCTGTTTGCTACTTATCTGTTTTGTATATTACTTGTTGGTAAATAAGCAATGAGCTTGTTCTTCGATGCACAGAAGGTTTGCATGCATTTTATATGTTCCGTACTGCATGTTAATGTTGCACACCAAGGTGAAGTAGTCTTTTATTTGAGAGATCAGCTGTGATTTGATGTCAACCTTGATGGATAGATGTCAGACAAAAATGCACTCTGTAAAGTTACGAATAACATCAAATCCTAAAAGATTATTTCGTGAATGGAATATGTAACGTAAATAAAGCATAATAATAATCTATGTATAGTACCTGTTAACGAAAGGATGTCGTGATGATTTTCAGTGAACAATCATGATACGAAGAAATGACGCCTAAGTTATATATTGTATACAGTAACGTAAGAAATCAATGTTGGTACACACACCATAGAGTGCTTACTTATGTAGCCGTTTTAGTATACTACTAGAACATTCCATATATTAATTACTTTTCGCCGTTTACCTTATTTCTATTTCACGGCAGAGCTGTTCTTAGTTCCTGCTAGTGTAGTAGTGCAACGTCCCCAACCTAATTATCCCAAAAAGGATCACACATACAAATAGGGTCGCCAGGAGCCTAGAGTACCCACGCAACGCATCTAACCTAACCTCTAGCTCCAAACATTTTCTACACCCCAGACGAGCGGCGCAGAAATGCCTTCCAGATTTAAGAATATCTGGGAAAGAGGATTCCAGATCCTTGTGAGCGCTGTAAAAAAATTAATTTAGATCGAGGGAGGAAATACCGGTAGGGCAACACCTCCAATCTTTTAATTAGATCGTCAGTTCATACTCCGGAGTACCAGCTGGTTCAGATTAGCGACAGATTAAGAAAGAAAACTCAAATCTTTACTTGGGAAATAATCTCAAACGATGATACGCGTAACGACTCATACGCTGTCTTTACTCACTTCGAAGTCTACAGGGTGGCAAAAGACCATGTCTTACCTTTACCTTAGTAGGGCCCACACCTGTAGTCTGGAATCGCAATTCCTGAAATAAAGACGAACGAACACAAACGAATGACGGTCGCAACTCAATCCAAACGTAGTGTCATAACGCACAAATGCTAATAATATTTATATTCACACAAATCACATGCTGGAGTCACTTCATATGTCAACGCAGAAATAACAAAAAATTCAATATATAGTTCCTTTCCCAAGTTATCACTTCTCAGCTGGCGAAAGAATCCTACCACTGGTCTACGGATTTATGAACCGATCTAATCTAATTATAACGTATCACTCGGAACGATAGGTTTACCGAAACACAGAAATAATTAGTATCAATTGCTGTCAACTTCACGTAACGATTCGTAGTTAATTTCCAATAAATATCAAGTCAAACATTAAATACCTCACTGCACATCATAAATATTACTAAACACTGTAAGAGGATTATCAACTAATGCCTTAGATTGTACCTGGTTAACTGAGAGGTTTCTATACTACGTTCACTGAACATAAACACAAGATTGTTGGAAGAAATATAAAAATTTCGGACTTTCAATTTATTACTTTGAATTTACATATTGCACGTTTACGGATATGATAGTTTCATAAGGATCTGAACAGAATTACTGTTGAGTTGTAGGAACAAACAAATTTGAATGATATATCTGGTGTACATTGAATTAATTAAGCAGAACTGAAAGTTACGTAGTCACATATAAATGTCCATAATTTCTATAATAATTAATAAATTTTGTTGATATTTTCACAAATTATTTCCAAAACATTGTTATTTAATTTAGAAAAGTTTTATCACAGCATTATCTGTGTTACAGTAGGCAGGATCTACGTAAGAATATTAAGTTCCGGTCACTCAATGTGCAAAAAGCCTGGGTTCCATACAAGTAGGCATCTTAATAATTTTTGACGTCATCTGGAAGAATCCTTATATGATAACTCTGAGATCAAAACAGTAATAATCCATGTTCCACGAATGTCTAACTGAGTTAGCTGGCATATTATGAAATAGAGAAGAGTAGTAGTCTCCATTTCATGTTAATGCAATCGATGAAAGAAAACCGTTCGATGATAATGGTGGTTTTCGCAGCAAACTGATTTAGCAATAACTCTTGTACCTCATCAAAAGATAACTTTTTGACAGGTTTTCGAGCTACTTGATCCTGTAATTGAGAATATACTTTGGAATCTATAGATGTAAGAAATTATGCTGTCTGTTATTGTTTGGTTATGTCGTATAGAGTACAGTGCAACTTGAATCTTTCGAGATATTGCTCAATGTTTTCATCATGCATTTCAAATTTTGGAAATATTAGTGAATTAAATGCCATTCGAAACAAAAGTCAACTTTCCACTTTATCAGAAATATCACTCACAATTATGGGCTTAACATTCCATATCTTTAAAATGTTTCATATCCCATGTCGAGACCGTCAATTAATGTGATTGTTTATTATTAGTATTAGATCTAGTATTTATTGCTCTAATTGTAATAATAGCATTCCATAGTGGGTTCTGTAAATAAAGTTACTCACAAGTCTGTCGACCTGTATTCATTCAGCTAGCGTCCAAATTGTATACGTTAATCTGAAAGTAACTTTAGTTCTAACCATAAAGGTCGCTTTAAACGATACAATTTCTCGTACGATGAATCTTAACGATAGCAGTTTGTCTGTGTAAAAAGAAAAAAGTTATGTATTTATACCATAGCATCTTGCCCTATTGTAGCATTCTTGCTTTCACACTCTGGCACTACTGTTAATCGTAAAATTCATCGTAGCCTTAAGAAATTAATAGTGGCCGCTTTAGATATAGCATCTATATTTAATATAAGCATTGACTTCAATTAATATTCCTTTATGAATCACAAATCTCATATACAATAAATATATAACAATGTACATAAGCCTTAGCAACAATGTCGCTTTTCCACATAGCATTCAAATATGTGTAATACATAATCAATAAATATATCAGTCATATTTACCCAAATACATTCGTATTCGCATTTACAGAATTCAGTACTTCATTTCGCCAAAAGTACGACTATCAGAAACCATCCTTATTTCTAAGCCACACGATGCTTAAGAATATCTCCATAGAATCATCACCAGCAAAGAATCCATTTTACGTAATAGTATTTCATTTGTTTGCCTTCAAGTCATAGATCCAGATTTCTATAATATTAAATTAGCCTTTGAATCAGTTCAATATGTTTATTTCATCTTCCGCCAGTCCTATTCAGTTTCAAGTTCGAGCAACGGTTCAAAAAAAATGTACAGAATGACCTCTGTAAATGTTTTTGAGAAAAAAAAACGAGACTGAAACGCATGAGACGAGAATAAGGCAAAAACACTTGCGGCAACCATTGTGAAGAGCAAGAGTTAAACCTTATGTGTTATGCAGGTGCCATGAGCGTTGGAAAAATGACTTGCCTAGTGTATGCGGTAAAATGGCATCCACATTGGTCATATTGTAGGGAGCCAAACACAATTTTGGTGGTTCTTATCTCTTACACAAATAAGCGTAGGTGAAACAGATTACACATTTGAATTTCTGGGAACGACTTAGCCTAGAACGAGTCACATGGTCTCCTTGCCATTTACAATGATCAACCTCAATCAATATGGCAGCTTTAAATTGGCAGAATGCCCAGGTATCTCTCACCAGTCAAGTTGCCATGGATGAATAAACACTGGCCTCAGAATTCGTGTGCTCCATATGCCCCACACACACCTTGACCTTAGTCCCGACACCTATGGTCAACTGTAGATGAAGAGTTGACATCAGAACAATAACGATGGTTCCGTTTAATTTCCTCATCGTGGACATAGAACAGGGTCTCATCGTTAAACAACTTACACAACGATGGATCCTTACACAACGATGAATCCAGTAAACATTGGGTCCTCATTACACCACTCTAGAGTCCATTATGCAAACTGCGACCGCCAGTATGTGTTATCCTCATTCAGGTGTTGTTACATTTGCATCTTAACCTGAAGCCACTTGTTGTCAAACAGCACCAGTAACACGGACATCCAATTGACAGCTGATATCGCCTGTAATCGTTGAGTACTGCGTGTGGGGCTTTTCACAATGGTACCAAAAGTGCTCTTATCGGTTGCGGTCATTAGCCGTCCACTGCGTCACTTGTCACGACAGATGTCATTTTTTCAAATCTATTTAATATCTTGAATACGATTGTGTCTGCTCTCTGCGAATGACACGCGGTGAACTCAGCTGCAATCACCCTCATACCGCGACAACTACTCATCAATACCCTCTCGATCCTTTCACGAAAAGTTAGCGCCATACTGAACAGCCTGCAGCGACAGAATGACAAACCATTATCTTTCGCCAAATCCTAGATCCAATAGAATCTATGTCCTAAACAAATGGACAGAAGTAAAAACCTACTTCACATTTGAATTTCTGGAAACCGGATATCTTAAAACGATATGTCACATGATAACTTTTTCATGTAAAATTGTCAACATAAATCCTAGGCTTTCAAGATCATCGGCATGGAGTCCATCCTCCCAATATCTGATATTTGATCTCTCTCCCTCTAGCCATTCTTGAGTTATCAGTGTATTTCCAGACTTTTTCCTTATCCTGTAGTTAAAAATATGTTTTAATTTACTTTTGTGTCAAGAGTTGAATTTACAACATTTACAAAACCAATTACAACTTTGTAACCGTTCGTTCTAGGTAAGAAGAAATGGTAATAGTTTATCAGCAAGAAAAAGTGACAATCTTTCATTTTGTACTCTTGCAAAATGTCTGTACGGGCCAACGTTTATGTGATAAATGGAAAACAATATTTTGATCATTTTTTTTTAAATTGTGGTTGGTTCTTGCGCTCCAATCGGTGTAGGCTTTTGATATGTTATTCAGCACATCTTTCTGTACAGAATAGCGAAAGAAATTTTTTTTTTGTTTGTTTGTTTGTTTGTTTTGTTTTGTTTTTACCCTAAATCGTATTTTCTCTGCACTAATACACGAAAGGTTCAAATAGAATACATTGACAGCATATCGGATGTATATCATATAAGTTTCTTCTGAGTTGATCTGATTGAAGAAACTCCTTCATTGACAGCCAATTCCCATTAGTTATACTTCGCCTTTGGAGAAACACAATGTTCTATAACCATTGGAATCGCCATATATTTTAAAATATTACGTATAACGTCATTTCACACTACATTTATTACAAAATTACAGTTTTCGTGTGGGGAATTTCTAGAGATCAACTATTCTGGGTATCCTGTAATCCCTACAATGTTTTTTGAGTTGTGGTGCGAGAAAAGGAGCACGGTGAACGCGTTTATAGAGTATGGCGGCAAAACACTATCCATAATTTACAGGTTGAATAAAAAAATAGATGGTACAAAATAAAGAAACTGTATGAACACGATTGAAATCTACACAACGGGAAGTTATGTCACATATTTACAAGTTTTCATTTTCTGAGCAATAAACCACTCAAGTGGTGTTCTTCGTTGTCAATGAATTGCCAAATGCGAGTTCGGGAGTTCTCCATCACTCTAACCAACATTTCTTGAGGAATACGTGAAATCCTTTCTTGTATCACATTTCGTAGGACCGGGAGAGTCCTCGGTCGATGTTTGTAAACCTCAGCCTTAAGATACTCCCATAGAAAAAATCGCAGGGGATAATATCTGATGATCGGGCTGGCCAGGAGATGTCACCACGCCCTAGGAACAGCTGTATCGGCTCTTTGAGAGATGTCCTTGCTATGTGAGCGGTGATCTCGATCTGCTGAAATTGTACGTTCTGCTCAGTCTGCAGTGCATTGAGTCTTGGTGCCAGAAAATTTAATCATGTGAACGTATAGTTCAGAGTTTACGGTCAGAGAAGTTTACCTTCCTCTTAAAAACAAAGTTATGACCAATGAATCCGACACTTCCAATCGCGCACCAAACAGTAACACAGTCACATGCAGAGGATTTTTATAAAGTTCCCATGCACCCTTTATTTGTTTTTTTTTGGTATTCTAACTGAAACAAGTTCCAAACAAGTTTCACGATCCGTTCATCAATTCGACCACTTCCGATGAGCGGAAATAATGCTCCACAACAAATGCCACGCTACGAACACTCAAGGCCATTGCAACCCGCCTTTCACTGCATCTGTTCTCTGCAAGAACTAAAGTCACATTGGCACTGCACAGCTTCGCTTTCTTAACACTGCTGACGAGGTACCATGTTGGTAAATTTCGATATACTTTATTCCCGGCCATACTGTACTTACATTGTAATAATATAAAACTCAAAAAGCATAAAGGTCACGTACTATAGTTATATTGAGGTGTCCGGGTAGAAAGGTGGTAAGTCCATATTCGGCCGAAAATATTATTGTTACTGAATTTAATAGCATCAGGCGCAAAATCTAACATCTCAATGGTAATAGTTCCAATCAAACTATGGATCTAAGGCTACTACTACAATTTTAATGAACTTCCTATGAATCTTTAGTTCTAAAAGATTTGAAATATTGGACATACCACGTTTGTGCACAGACACCACGGTATATTATGTAAGTGTATACAGGGTATTGCAAAACAACATCGACTAACCTACCTCACGAGATTCCTGACAAAGTGTAGGATAGACCATTGAGGGTGCACAAGTGTTTCGTTTCGGAGATATAGGTTGCCGAAAGCGTTGAAATGAACTTTAGAGCTTGATATTTGCAATACCGTTAACAGTAGAACTGAGGTGGTATGGTACCCTCAAAGACTTCAAACCTGTCCTATCAAAAATGCATATTCCAAAATTGTTGCAATGGGTGCGCAGGGGATTCCCAGAAAATTCTCTGAAGTAAAGGTGGGTCGAAATTGGCATGAATAAGGCTACCTATCAGCAAGTAACAATAATTTGTTTACGCCAAGTCGATATCTCAAACAGATTTCCTGTGTGAATCGATCTGTTGTATATGTGTAGTTGCATAACTAACAGGAGTACATTACATGCGTTACAACGAACGTTTTCTGTATTTTTATCTGTAGAAAAGGATCATCATTGACTGGTTAGATGACAGTTCTTACATTTATCATTTGCACTTATACAGAAAAATAGTATTATCAGTCGTAATAGAAAAAATGTGGGTCGAAATTCATGCTAATTTCGACCCACATTTATCCAGAAAATGTCTGGAAATACCGTACTTCCTTTGCGAAATCCCACTTCACAATTTTGGAATATGCATTTTTGATAAAACAGGTTTGAAGCTTTTGAGGGTACCATACCGACTCAGTTCTACTGTTAACGGTATTGCAAATATCAAGCTTTAAAGTTCATTTTTAACGCTTTCGGCAACTTATATCTCCGAAACGAAGCATTTGTGCACACTTTGCATTTTTATGCATAAACGAAACATTTTTATTTTTATTTTTATGTCAGGAATCTCTTGAAGTAGATTTGTCAGTGTTGTTGTGAATGCACTTTGACACACTACATAATACTAAGAAAAACACAAACAAATACAACTCATAAGGATAAGCACTTCATAATGTAATATGTTGGTAATGGGGTAATTTCATCCTATTCGTTTTATACTATAAACTCGTATTTCCAACAAAAATTCTAACTCAGGTAAAACCTCTGTTATTACTGGTTGCTCAAGAAAACAAACCAATTGCCTTGACCCAGTGAGGAAATATCTTCATAATCAATACCTGTCATGTCCAAGAAAAGTTCTTCATAGAAAATAACTACAGTTTCAGAATAAAACACTCAGTGAGAGGACATGAGTTATTCTTTCCTCTTATTTTCCCTTCGTTTGACGTTTCTCTCTTTCTTTCGTGCTATTGTCAACATTCAACCAATTTAAACTTAGAGATATAAGACTCTAAATATAGCATTTTGCTTGTTGCTAAAAGTATGATATACGATGCTTAAAAGGAAATACGGTAAAACACTCGCTGTCAGGTAACTGATCAATTGTCACAAAAGTTTAGCAAGAAAAATATTGTAAAGAACACTTCATTAAATTTTCTTTTAGATTTAGCATGAAATTTCTATGCAAATTTGATTGTGCAAGAAAAGCGGTGCCGTATGCCTGAGACATAATGTCTAAATGCCATCAAGAAATTCAAATTCGGAAAGCAGTGCCACAAACCTGTAATTTGCACCAATATAGAGATAATTGAATACAGCTTATGAAGAGGTCGTACAGGAAAGAGTGGTGAGAATATGAGTCTGATTATATACATCTCTCGAAGGTGGATTCTTCTTTGGTTAGACTTACATCGAGCAATACATGAGATACAATTCTCACAACACAGTAAATAAATCCACCAATTGCCTTAGTAAACAAGGTATAGTGAAACATCAATTATATGGACCAAATTGGACCTGAGGTAATCTGGATAGTAATTCTGAGATCGTAGGAAAAGTACAATTCCGTACCGTGCAAAATTTATATTATGTTACTGCTGTGTTTGCCATTTATTTCCACAAAAGAAAATCGTATTTCTCAGTATGGTATTTTTAGCTTTACAGTAATATTAAATTTTTCAACACTGTCTAGCATAGCAAAGGACTGTAACAACATTACTATATAATGCACAAAAATCAGTCCCGATAAACTGGAAATCATGATAAAGGACTTTTACTGTAAATAACGTTTATTCGACATTATATTTTTGTTGGGTTGATATGAATGGAAGGTCTGCTTTCACGTCTGGTGAAAAATGCCCCTCAGCTACACAACACTGATATCGACTGAGGTCACGAGTCTAACGTCACAAACTCTGTATACGTCCAGCAAACAGGCTTGGGTTCCCAGACAGTCAGGAGGCACTATGCACCATGGAGAACACACAATTGCGAGGGATTTTTCTTTATGAATTCAAACTGGGGCATTCTTCACAGCAAACCGAAAACAAAAAAACATTAACAGTGCATTTGAGACAGGAATGGCGAATGAATGTACCGTTGTGAATTTGCCGTTGGTTTGTCAAATTTCTTTCCGTTGATAACATTGCAAAATGAGCCTCCGTGGGCACCGACCAATATCATGTTCAGATGAGCTCCTCAGGAACACCGTGGAAGCGGACTCTCGGGAAAGTGTTTGTGCCATTGAAGTCGAGTTAGGCATAGACTATACCACTGTCAGTACCACCGACCGGCTCCGTGCGATCGATAAGATCAAAAAATTTTCGTTCTAACTTTTAGAAGTAATTTTTCATTTTATCATCCAAAGCGTATAAGAGATATTTGAATGGCTGCGGTAAGATTTCTGTTATATCTGCTAAATAAATGTTCAAGAGAAAAGAGAATAGAACCGAAACTTGCGGAACCCTTGTATTAATCATTATTTCTTGTATTTGCGCAATCAATCAATTCAGTATCATTTTCATGTATAGGTCAATTGAAATAATATTTTTAACAAAATTATTTTCATCCCAATCTTTGAATGTCACTCTTACATCATTTCCGCTACCCTCATAAAATTATTGTCACTTGCCAAAGCATAACATAGGAGTAACGTATACAACCGATAAAACCCAGCCAAGGAAATACGTTCAAAGAGCACGAATGCTAGTTATGTCGGCAAATCTCTATAGCTGTTATATAAATAAAAGGTCAGTTTCCTGGCAAACATAACACAAGATCTTTATGTCTATAAATTTTATTCCAAAATATTCTATGGCAGAGTGGTATATAACTATCTGATTTTAATCTCATAGCTACAGTTCTAGGAGGGTTCAGCTTAATCTCCCATCAGTATACCATTTTGATAATGATAATTATATGATAATTATATCAGTAATGATAATTATATGAGTAATCAGTATATGATAATTATACCAGTAATGATAATTATATTAAGAATTTTAGAATGATATTGCAGTAACAGTTGTATTAATGCAAATTATGACATGAACTATTTTTGTTCTATTGCAGTCCAAAAACTTAATAATTAATAAAGAAATCAAATGGCCCAACCGCACACTGTACTACGAGATCAGTGATGAATTTACTGAGGAACAGCGAAGCGCCATCACGAGAGCCATTTCAGATCTTCAGAAAGTTACATGTGTACGATTTGTTCCCAAGACGGAAGATACAAATGCATACTTAGCGATACGAAACATTTACGGGTAAGTTCTTACTTGAATATGAAATAGAGTTTCAATAAACAAAGTAACACTGAATTTGAATTTATTTACGGCTTTCTTTCTTTCTTTCTTTTTAATTTTTGGTTTTGTCTGGGATGGAGAAGAAATAGACCAGTGTACTATTTCGTCAATTGTCTGGTGAAACTGAGGAGAAGTCCTTAGAAAACCCTAGTAAGGATGGTCAACTGTGGATTTCGAGCTCGCGTACCTACTCTTTACACAGTAAAAAAATAGCTGTGTTAATTCAACACAATGTGGTGTCCCAGCGTGACTACCACTTTTGTGTGTTAAATCAATACAACACATGGTGTTGATTTCGGTACTGGGAGAAAAAAAGTTACGGATGCAACTAGATATGAACACGGGTTACTTAGTTAGAAGTTGAGCGTCTTACTGACTTCGCTAAACTGTCAGATTGAAACAATATAGAGGATAAAAAAATGATGCTGAATCCCAAACACAAACAAAGTTACTCTCACTACTTACGCCATGATTTAGTATCTTTTCCATTGGTCAATTAGGGATCACAATCCCCATTTATTGGGAATATGTTCCATTTCTATGAAAGCAAGCGCAGCATTTGACATGTTACGATGAGAAAGCAGTAATGCTGCTCAAGTATTTGACTGTCGCCATCTTACTTGCTTTCATAGAAATAGAATATTCTTAATGAATGGGAATTCTGGTTCTCACCTGCAAATAGTAAGTGATTAAACCATGGACTAAGTCGTGCAAGTAACTTAGTTTGTTTTGGGGGCTTCAGCAACATATGTTTGATCCCATACACTGTTTAAACCTATAGTGTAGTCGTTTAATCCAAATGTTGTTCAGTAAATATCTTTTGCATCTACTACCTTTTCTATCTGACGTTCAGCGAAGTCGGTAAGACGCTTGACTTCTAACTGAGCAACCCATATTCAAATCCCACTGCAGCCGTAACTTTTTTTCACAGTACCGATATCAACACCGTGGGTTGTGTTGATTTAACACACAAAAGTGGTAGTCACGCTGGGACACCGCATTGTGTTGAATTAACACAGCTATTTTTTTACAGTGTACCAATCCGAATTCCACGACTTTACCGCGTAAATAACGGGAGCAGGATAAGTAATTGACTTGATATTTTATGTTGCTTGCAAATACTAATTAATTATTTTAAAAAATTGCAATTTAACTATTTGAAAACCATACATCTTATTTTGGTTTATGTTAGAATTGTGAAACGAATTAATAATTTAGGAAAATTAGTAATTAGTTCATTCAAAGATTTTGGTCACAATTATGCAATGTAGAACATATTCTTTTTGTTCAATTGTTCTTGTTTACAGTTCTGAAGATGGTTACCGATTTGAAAGGTGATCTCAGCATTGTAATATTGATTTAGAAACGCAGTTTTATGGTTTGGCAGTGTAATGTTATCGTAATTGAAATATATTGTTACTTGCGGAATGGAAACTGCATTTTAGGTGAGAATTTATGAATGTGCAATTGAGGTGGAATTATAATTTGGATTTAATTTTGGTAATTTGGATCTGGTTAATAATGTCAACAACCGAAATGTGCATTGTCAGAATTCAGGAACTTTTCCTTAACAAGCTATTTGAATATCTGTCATTACAATATAATGCAGTTAATTAAATGAAATCTACTGAACTGATAAGAATTAATTTATTTAATTTATGGGATGGATTTTACATATACTCTCGGCTGATAAAATAACCTTACATAATCCATTCATTACAGTTTACTCACATGAGTTACCTTTGGGCTCGAACACAAGTTAGCGGGACCGAGTGGCCGTGGGTCAGTGGTAGAGCGTTGGCTTAGTATTCGGGAAGTTCTGGGATCGATCCCATCGGTCGATCAACCTGACTGAGATTTCTCCAGGGTTTTTCCTTAGCCACACCAGGGAAATGCCGGGATGGTACCTACAAAATAGGCCCTAGTCATTTACCTTCCACTATCCTCTCCCTCACACTATCCCGATCTGAGCCTCAGATACCTAAAGACCTTAAAATAAATTCAAATGCAACGAGATAAAGAATGGGACTTTGTATACATACAAATTCAAGGTCTGAGTTCAGTAGCGACAGCAGTTCTTCTTGCCTTTTTTACAAAATGAAGAGTTTAATTAGTAATCGTGTTACCTCCTGGATTTTCGGATGGCCTTTAGAATTGATAAATGTATGTCACGAGAAAGATCTAAAGCATTCTATCAGGTTTCCAAATTAAATAATTAAACTAATCAAGAGAAAGGCATACTACCGTATAGAAAATGGAAACAAGCAATCGAAGATGTTAGTTATCACTATAATAAATTTCAAGAGTTACGTGCTCTTTCCAAAAGAGAGTATAAAACATATTTGCGTAATTGCGAGAGTAACATTTTAACTGATCCCAAAAGCTTTTGGACATACATAAAAATAAAATACGGAAGTCGGAATGCAATGTGCTTAATTACGAGGGGCAGCAATTAAGCGATGAAACAGCTGCGAATGCATTCATGAAAAATTTACAAGTGACATATATATTTCAAAATATAAACATGAAACTTTAACTGACCTCAATAGTTCTGAAATTTAGATAAATTATTTCTTGAACACGTTGAACTGAAGGACGTAGAAAAAGCTGTAAAAACAATTGAAACCTCGGATACCTTTTGGGCCTGACCGTCCTGTATTATCAAATGCTGTTCTGAAATACTGAAATATCCACTATAATCAATTTCCAATAAATTGCTAGCTACCTGTGAATTCCGTACCAAATGAGAACTATCTGTCCCATTCCCAAAAGTGGTGGCACGAGTAATGATCTTAAAAATTATCGCTCAATTGGCATAATATCTGCACCAGCCAAATTTTTCGAAATTATTATTATTCATGAACAAATATATTCATATTCCCTCAATTATTATTTCCCCCTTCCAACATGGCTACCTGCCAAATACATCGACTGTAACTAAACTTGTTGAATTCACACATTTCTTAGCTACACAAATCGATAATAAAGGTGAAGAAGACGTAATTTACAGACATTTCGAAAGCCCTTGATGTCATTAATTATGACCCTACTCAGCAAGCTTGTGACTTTCAACTTGCCCTAAAAACTTGGCCAACTGGTTGATAGCGTCCTATTTGTGCCACGGTAAACGTCGTATTCGTTACAAAAATATTATAACCGAGGAATATGTTGTAAATTAGGGGGTGCTACAGGGATCTAACCTTGGATCCCTTTTGTTCATGTTATTTGCAAATGACTTGTCTGCTATTATAGCATCCTCCACTCCAACAAACGTCTGTTTGCAGATGACATAATCTATTGTAGTATTTCCTCCGAATTGGACGCTGTCTCCTTACAAAATGATGTTAATGCAGTATTCAACTGGTGCAAAATGAACATGCTATTTATTGCTAAACATTAAAAATGTAGTGTAATGTGTTTTACGAGAAAAACAAACTTTTTGAATTTGAATACAAAGTTAATGACTCTTCACTAGTTCGAGTCGATTCTATTACACATCTTGGTGTTACCATTAAATCTAACCTGTCATTCGATCTGCATATCTTTATTATTAGTGAAGTTTACAGGAACCTCAGGTTTGTAATACAAAGAAACAGGGATATGTCCTAAGTTCGAAAGGTACTTAGAACTGGTAAACAAGTACAGGTTACATTATCTTGAAAACAGAAGCGTAGTGATTCTGCCAGATTACCCCCAAAGCCCAAACTTCAATTTTTTCGGTAAAAGAACAATAGAAACTGTGCAAAACAATTCACTTACACCCTCCCAATTTTGACTTTACTCCTCCAAACTACAAATACTGGCGGAATCCCTGCAGAAGAGTTCATTTTCTTTTATCTTTCCTACACAATCTCTTACATAGCAAAATCCTCAGAAATCTTATTATCAGAATTAGGGCTGTATGTTCCGTATAGAGTAACTCGACCGCCTAATGCAGTCTTCCACTTCTCGGTCCAAACGACCAAAGCATTAGACATATCGCATATTATGAGAATGTGTTCATTATATAATTGTATTCTTAAATAATGTCCTTCAGATTGATATGGGTTTAACATAAATATAAGTGAATTTCATTCTTAAATAAAGTAATTAAAATCTTATGCAGAATATGTCACCACGCAGCTCTAAATATGTAAGTGTATATTATATCTACTGGTGTATAAAATATGTGTAGAATATGTATGTTAAATACCTCAATTAAGTAACTAACCTGTGGTGTTCAATAAATACATGAAGTTCCCAAACAAAATTGACATAGACGATATGGTCGGAAAGAAAGAAAGATCTGCAATGAGTAAATTGTGTCAAACGATTGTCAGCACAAAGTGCAAAGCTTTTTATAGGAGCTGTTCGATAGATCTGTTCAGTGCATCCACCGAATTGCCGGGAAAATTATCTCGGTGGATCCACTAAGAACCTGTGCAGCTTCAGACATAGATTCTGATGAGGAATAGAGTTGTTAGATATCCCGTATTATACGAGATTTCTCGTATTTTAAGGAGATAAATGCTGTCTCGCTTTAACAGCATATACAATGCTTCCCCCGTCTTCAAACATTTCGCTTCTGCGTGTTTACAACCATGCATTTACCGATTCTGTACTTCATGATTCTGTGAAATCTATCGTCCTAAGCTGGCTGCGTTCAGTGATTCCACCAGAATCCCCCTGTGGGGAGTGTTTACCACCCAAAGTCTCAAAAACACCCTCCCCAAATTTAAAATTTTTGCTGTGAAAAATCGATAGAAACCGTACAAAACTTCACTTGCACCCCCTAATTTTGACTTTACATCCCCAAACTGAAATTCCTGGCGAAAACCTGGCTGCGTTACGTGCTTTCATCAGCATCACAAAAATCATTAAGACTTTTATGACTTCCGTTCTGCTAATATTTTTAAGAAACTGGGGGAGGGGCGTATCTAAACCGACTCTTGGTCCTCTGCAACTTTCAGTTGGTGCACCCTTATAGTGCAGCAGATTGGTGAAATATTTGGCAGAATTGTTCCTTTAATGATAGAAGCATGAGACTTACAGCATGGATAATGCACATTATTCTAAAGATCTTAACATATAGAGCCATCTCAGATTTTTTCGGAGCCAAAAACGTTTCTTTGCATTTTTCTCACAAACGGTGATCCGTACAGAAATTTTGCGAGTACAAAATGAAAGATCTTTTTTTTTCTGAGTCACTATTACCATTTTTTGCCTAGAACGATCGGTTACAAAGTTACCACCGGTTTTAGAGTTATAGAAGTAAATTGTGAACTGAAACCTAATAAATATAACGTTTACAGCGTCAGCATCCAGTTTTCCTTGTATTCGTTTTCAGTCATGACTTTTTTTTTGCCAAAGAGAGTCAAGGGTATTTATTTTTTGTGATACAAAGATTTTTTTTAGTAATAATAAATTCAGTAATACAAACAAGCTTCAATATCGACTTATCAGACTGTATTCGTAGCTTGGAGTATTATAAATCACTTTGAAAATTCATAAGCTATCTTATGCAATTGGCCGACACTCGGTCACAGTGCAATTGAATTGTTCAGTTATATTTTACATTCTCTTTTATTGTGTGTAAATTCACTTGTTTGACGATCTGATTTCGATTCAAACAATTGCGATAGACTAGGAATATATCTTACACGCGACTAAGGTATCGAAATGTTGAATATCAGTTATCACTTTTGTGATGAACTGCAGGTATGTGACGATTCCCTCTTCATTTCAATTTTTTTCTTCCATATCCGTATCACCCACCATTGCTCTCTCTCTCCCCAACGTATTGCTTAACATACAATGGACAGTCTTGTTTCAAATATATTTATTATAATGTTTAGTAAGGGCATTCTATCTATATTAGTAGTCTGCTATAAAGAAAGAAGCAGAGGCGCCCACGCCATATAGGCAGGTCATGCAATTGCATGACCTGATTTGGGGTGGGTGGGTCTGTAGAGAGGGGTCAGGTTGCATAGGAGAAGAGAAGAGAAGAGAAGAGAAGAGAAGAGAAGAGAAGAGAAGAGAAGAGAAGAGAAGAGAAGAGAAGAGAAGAGAAGAGAAGAGAAGAGAAGAG
>JAGDQP010018335.1:16217-36743 GCA_022664845.1 Lepisma saccharinum
GGGCACCCCACATCATTTGTGTGTCGTGCTACGTCACTTTACTTGAATGGGCCAAAGGAAAACGGAGATTCATGAAAATTGCTGTACCAATGGTGTGGAGAGAACCCACCAACCATGTACATGATGTTATTTTTGTCTCACAGTAGTTAAGGGACATTCTAAAAGAAGCAAATGCAGACTAAGTTACCCCAGCGTTAAATCCGCAATTAGATCTGTTCCGCACTGGGATAAGCTCCATTTCCCGAGCCATCTACCAACTGGGAAGAGAATATGCCCAGAAGAGTCTGACGATGAACCATCGAGATCAACATCTACATCCACGGATCCAACGTTCACTTTGACAGCAAGGTAAACAGTGCCGAGCTAGCTGTCTGGACAGCATTTAAGTGTGTTATGCGCAACTTTTTGGGCAATAACAAAGCGGAGAATTACAGTGAAATCGTACAGGACATGCTACAGAAATACAAAGAATTGGGTTGTAGGATGTATTTAAAAATCCAGTTTTTACATTCCACCTTAGCTTTTTCCTGCTAACCTAGGTGCTGTCAGCGACGAACAGGGGGAAAGATTCTACCAAGACATAATGGCAATGGAGAAAATGTACCAGGGACGATAGGATCTTTCAATGATGGAGGATTATTGTTGGGGTCTTGTTAGAGAATGCAACACTTCTTACAAAAGAAGGAAGTAGTGTATATTTTTGTAACTCAATGGAAGTTTCATACATGCTTATTCATGACATTTTCTATATTTGTATTATTGTTTATTGTAAATTGTATTGTATTCTATTTTATGTCTTTGTTTGTGGTAATACAGCAAATAGTTTTCTTTTTCAAATTCAAGAGATCTGAAAGCAATGTTATGTGGTGTAATAAACAGTACACACAGTATACATACAAATATATTTATTTCTCTAGAAAGAATAATGCGATTGTTATGAAACTTGGAGGGTTTATTATGTATCAATCAAGATTTACTTTGGTATAAATTCTGTGTTATTATACGTAAGGGGACAAGAGCTAGGGGTATAAAATATGTGAAAAAGGGAATTTTTAGGGAATTTCCGCAAAATCCCTCTGTCGCGGGAAAACTGTACGTGATGGAGAAAAACAATGCATATTCGAATTCAGCGCAAAAAGTGAATTTTCGAAATAGGTTGGCAACACTGGTAACTGGGGCGCAATACTCGACCCCAACTACATCTAAGACCAGAGTCAGTACAATACCTTGTGCAAAATTTTGTGTAATTGACGCATGTAGGCAAAAATGTTAACAAGGGTTCATTTTCGTCCCTGGGTGAACTTGACGTTATAATTTTCAATACGGACTGCTAGGGTTAAGGACCATTTGAGAGGGATGTAATTCCAGACAGATGAAGCTCTATAGAAAGATGTTCTGTAGTGGTTACGACAAGGGCCCACTTTGTTTTACGTTAAGAGTCAAGGAACTATGCACAACGATCGGGGTGGTACATGCACTCTCACGGGCTGCACTTCGAAAAACTGCATAGTTTTGTGTTTGTACGTCTTTCCATTTTTGACTTAGAAATACAAACCTGTTCCTTTAACGAATCTTGTAGTATTCGTGGCACTAGGAAGTTCTTTGGGATTTTTTTCTTCTTTTTTATGGTTAACTTTCAATTCACAATATTTGTAATATATTGAATTAAGAACTAGATAATGTTTTAATGTTTTATTTTGAAATCCTTAATTAATCTATGGGTGTTTTTTATGTCTAGGCTAATAGTTCAGGAAAGATGTCTTCGGAAGAAGAATTTGAATTTAGAACACCACCAGAAGCACCAGTTTTCACACCAACGGAAGAAGAGTTTCGAGATCCTTTGGCATATGTCGAGAAAATTCGTTCTATTGTATTGAAGACTGGAATATGTAAAATCAAACCTCCTCCATCGTGGCAGCCCCCATTCTCAGTTGATGTGGATAAGTTCAAGTTCACTCCACGAGTACAACGGTTGAAAGAACTGGAGGCTAAAACAAGAATAAAGCTAAATTTCCAGGAACAGATAGCTAAATTCTGGGAACTACAAGGTCAGTCACTTGAAATACCAACATTTAATCAAAAAGTAATTGATTTGTACACTTTGCATAAAATAGTGCATGAAGAAGGTGGTATGATTAGTGTAAATGTAGGTAAAAAGTGGAATTTAATAGCAAGCAAAATGGGATATGCTGATGTAAAGCAAGCGGGCAGTATCTTAAAGCATTTCTATGATACCATTCTCTATCCGTTTGACGTTTTGCAGTATGCTAAAACTAAATTTTTTAAAGAGACCCAAAGCAATATAAATGATTCAGTAATGCAAAATATGAGTGTAAAGGTCGGAAGGAGAGGAAGAAGGAAAATCCAAGACAGTGGTACAAGTAAAGAAAACAATGATAGACGCAAGAACTCAAAATCTTCTAACTCCCCTGCACAACAAGCGATTTTGTCATCGCAGGACAATGTCGAAACGAGAGCAAAACAATTACAACATGCATCATCATCAAGAGATGACAGCAAAGAATTAAGAAGATTGAAATTTTTCGGAGCAGGCCCAAAAATGGCTGGATATGTAAGAAGCCCAGCCAGTAGTGATAGAAAACCAAGAACCAAAAGGAGTAAGTTCGAATACTACGAAGTTGGTGAATATATTTGCCAAATTTGTAAACGTGGAAATGTGGAAAAATCACTTATAGTATGTGATGGTTGTGATTGTTGTTACCACACGTTTTGCTTAAAACCGACAATTCCTGAAATACCTAAAGGTAAGTGGTATTGCCCAAAATGCATAGCGCAAGAGGTGAACAAACCCATGGATGCATTTGGATTTGAGCAAGCCAATAAAGAATACACTTTATATCAGTTCGGAGAAATGGCCGATCGCTTTAAGTCGGATTATTTTAAGATGCCTGCCCATCTCGTACCTACGTCGGTGGTTGAGAAGAAATTCTGGCAAATAGTTTCTTCAATTGAGGAAGACGTGACTGTGGAATATGGTGCAGATCTACATACAATGGATCATGGATCCGGTTTTCCAACTAAGTTTTCACAGCATTCAATGCCATTCGATTGGAAATACGTAAATTCACCATGGAATTTGAATAACTTTTCTGTTTTACAAGATTCGGTTTTGAGATATATAAATGCAAATATCTCAGGAATCAAAGTTCCGTGGATATATGTGGGAATGTGCTTCGCCACCTTCTGCTGGCATAATGAAGACCATTGGAGTTATTCTATCAATTACTTACATTGGGGTGAGCCAAAAACATGGTACGGTGTTCCTGGTCCCGAAGCTGAACGTTTCGAGCAAGCGATGAAAGATGCAGCACCGGAGCTGTTCCACTCACAGCCTGATCTCCTTCACCAGTTAGTAACTGTCATGAATCCTAACATTCTCATGGATGCAGGTGTGCCGGTATATAGGACTGATCAAGAGGCTGGGGAATTTGTCATAACTTTCCCAAGAGCTTATCACTGTGGTTTTAATCAAGGATATAATTTTGCAGAAGCTGTAAACTTTGCTCTTCCAGACTGGCTTGCGATAAGCAGAGAATGTATTGATCACTATTCAGTGTGGAATAGGTTTTGTGTTTTCTCACATGATGAGCTTGTTTGCTCAATGGCTTTGAAACCAGAGCGATTGACCCATCCTGTAGCTGTTGCTACTTATAAAGATATGCTGAAAATGATAGAAGCGGAACTGCTACTTCGTAAAACTGTTTATAATGCAGGTATAATCCGATCATTAAAAGTACGTTTTGAATTTGTATCTGATGACGAACGACAATGTGAAATATGTAAAACTACTTGCTTCCTATCAGCAGTGACCTGCAGAACGTGTTATCCGAAGAAAGTAGTTTGCTTGCGTCACTACGCTAGTTTATGTCAATGTGAGCTCAAATCACTAATCATGGAATATCGGTACTCATTGACAGAACTTGACGTCATGATGAAAGGCGTGAAAAAGAGAGTTGAACTGACCATGAGTGCGACCACGAGGTTGAGAAATGCGTTCGGACAACCGGGATCCTGTAAAATAGAATTATCTGACTTGAGAAGTCTTCTTAAAACAGAAGAGAACATGAAATATCCTAATAGCGATTTTCTAAACTGTATACGTAAGGTGATTGAACTAACTGAAGAGTGTGTTGGAATTGCAAATGAACTTCTTCACACAACAAGCGTGAGGCAGGGTTTTGAAGCTAAATTTAAGATGAGCCTTATAGAGTTGGAAATATTTGATGAAATACTTTTACAGCTTCCATGTATCTTGGAGGAAAGACAAGAAATTCGAAAATTATTTGATAAAGTCAGAAAGCTTGAGAAATCAGCTGAAGCATTATTAGAAAACGTGTTAGCGACATCTGAGGAACTTGCCAAGTGCATAGAGTCAATTATTTCTTTAAATATTGAGTTACCTATCTTCAATAACCTGGTCCAAAAGTTTTTACGAGTTCGGTGGTTAAAACAAGTAAGAAACTTACAAAAAGATTCACAACAGGTTACAGTAGAAGTTCTTCAAGAACTTGTTAAGTCCGGACGACTTCTACCATCAAATTCAGTGATTGAATCAGAGCTGACAAACATACACGATTTGTTGATACAAGCTGTGCAGTGGAATGAGAAAGCAAATAACTACTTATATGTCAAGCCGTACCAGACTATTGCGAAAGTAAAGTCCTTGATCAAGAAAGGTGAAAACATCCCTGTGTATTTTCCTAATATGTTTCTACTGAAGAACGCTTTGAGGAATGCTAAAGAATGGACTTCCGAGTTGGAAACTATACAGAAAACTTGTTACAAATCAAAAACGTACGGCTTTCTGGATGATTATGAATCATTAGTTACAAAAGGCCGTGATATTCCCGTGCAGCTAGATGTGTTACCTCAGCTGATATATTATGTTCGTTGTGGTAAGACATGGAAGAAGAAAATAGCTAAAGCGTTTCTGAAGAACAATTGTAAATTCTCATTCTTGGAAGCAATCTGTCCGAGAGTGGACATTGGAACTGATATTTCTAAATCAAAGAAACCGGAAAATGAGGATATTATACGTCAAATATTTATATCAGCGTATGAAGGGAAGGATGTAATACTTGAACTAGACAAAATTGTTTCTGCCTTTCAAGCTGCAGGAAATCGAGAAATAGAAGCTATGAAATTGCTCAGAAATAAAAACCGTCAGAAAAGAGCTGGAGATTCCAAATATTGTCTCTGCAGGGGAGGATGGTACGGAGCAATGCTACAATGTGAACTATGCAAAGATTGGTTCCATACTGACTGTATATCAATAACGAAGACAGTTTCATCTGAAAGCAAACTAAACACTTATGGAGAAACTCAACAGTTAACGATATCATTGCCAAGCGATTTCAAGTTTCTTTGTCCGTGTTGCTTGCGTACGAAACGACCGCCATTGAAAGCAATATTAGTGTTATTAGTTTCACTGTTATATGTACCAGTTAGGTTACGAGAAAGGGAAGCTCTTCAGTGTCTTATAGAACGGGTTCTGAATTGGCGGAATAGAGCAAAGAAAGCCTTGAGATTACCAGAAACAGCCAATGTTCTAGCTAAGTTGACTCCTCAAAACAAGAATCCTAAAGAGGGAACTGAACGAAGGAAAACAGAGACTGTCAGTAATCAAATGAAGAAGGTGGAAAATAAACCAGAATTATATAATGTAGAAGGCATTTCACCTCTTCCTGTGACTACGAATGAAAATATCTTGCAATCTGCATTTAATTTTCATCAGTTTTCTGAAATCGTTTGCATAGATTTGGAACTGGCTTCTTCAGAAAGGGATGATGCGTGTTGTAGCGATAGAAATTGTGAAATATTGTCAACAAATTCTACAGTATCTGAAAAGCCTTCACTGCCATCAAGTACAAACAATTGTGCAGGTTCTCTAAACTTCGATACATCGAATAATAGTTCAGAAGATGCAGCCTCGAAACCAGTTTCAACCGAAAGAATCCAACAGCCTCTGTCAGTAGCGTGCGACCCAGTATTAGCCTTGAGTGAAACAATGATAGAAGAATTGGAAGAACTTATGATGGAAGGTGATCTCCTTGAAGTTGGACTGGGAAAACCCTATCAAATATGGAGAATTTTACAAGCTGTGAAACCAAAACAGAAAGAAAAAATGTCTGATTTCCCACAAGCTGTAGAGATTACCGAAAGTTCCAGATGTGACGAAGAGGAGAAAAAGGCTAAGAAAAGAAAATTAGAAGAATGCAACAAGCGAAGTCTCAAAACCAGAAGTATTAGTAAAGAAGACATGCATTCTAAGAAAGTAAGAGGAAACAGCGAGTGATGGTGTGATATGAAGACCAGGTGTTCAAAATCACAACTACTACCCCCGGAAGTGAGCAAGCTTTTATTTAATAGCATCAGGTGAGAGAAATAGTGGTCAGGTAGTTGCATGACTCATGAAATAAATAAGGCTATGGTCGTTCTATGATGAAATCAAAATAAATAATTTTCATTGGATTATTATAGTTATGATAAATACGAAGAGATGAAATCGTATCAAATTTCATGCAGCCATTCGAAGTTAGAAGCTATAATAGAACTTATATATAAAAATACCATGTAAATGGACTATTTGCATGTGATGGAATTAACAATATAATAAATAGCAAAACACAAACAAAGATTCTAAAATATAAGGCCAAAAACTAAGAACATTATCCAGGGAAGGATAACATATATCATGTAGAAGATGTAATATTACACTTTAGTTAATAAGTACAAATGAAACAGATTAATTTAATGTCAAGTTAAACAGATTTACTTTCATTTTCGTGTTCGGTATATTTGTTCTACGAGAAGTAAATTTCAGTGTTTTGTACTTAAGAGACTAGTACAGTGAAATTTTGAAGTAATGATGAATTCTTTCAAATGCATATTCTTCTTCTTGTATGTTCAGTTTGGTGCTGGCATTTAGTGTTTCAAAATTTCATGCTACATGTTATTCAATTGATTCTACAATCAGAAACTATGTACAAGTCTGAGATGTAAGTACATAATATTAAGATCTTTAAAGCATGCATTAACTTCTTTAATTTTTACTGTAAGTGTCCATTTCTAAATGAACATGTAGCAATGAAAGTTACATTTTATTTGATCGAATTTGATTTTCTATATAAGTTAGGTTTTATATCGTGAACCAGTCAACGCAATAATATTCCTACGGCTTGTTAAAAAATAAATGCTTTTTTCCCTAATATTGTCAGAAAGATTTCATGTTTAGGAGAAGAATTGAAACTATAATTCTGAGAAAAGAGAAAGCAATGTTGCGTTTTGAATCATTAGTTATGTTATTCGAATGAGTGTTTCTTTGTTACAAGAAAATTTCTATGATCAGTTGTTATTGAATTACTTAGATAAAATTCAAAACTATCTTTTTCGTATTGGTGCGTAACTTACTTAAGTAGTTGGAAAACGTGTTACTCATATTCTCGTTCTGCTTTGAAATACATTTAATTGTATTTATTTCTAATCCTCATTATAATCATTTATGCATAATGATATTTCTGTATTTCTCGAAAAGAAATATAGCTTCTGCTTCCAATTATATTCTGACTTCATTTCTTTTGATGTAGCTAATCAATTACCCTAAAGCAAAAAGAAAAGTATTTTGTTTTTTAGAATTGGTATCTTGACCTTGATGACTAAAGCAACCTGAGGGAGAGAAGCCGTAACAATTTATGTAAATCCTTAGCTTTATGTTTTTATAGCATCTGAAGGTTTCAACGTCACTCTTTACTCGATTCGTGGAAGAAGGATTTTGGATTTTATTTAAAATAGTACTGAGTAATATCTTGCTAACTGGCCCAAGTGTAAACGTAGATGAAATAATTGGAGAAAACCAATGTGGATTTAGAAGAAATAGATCACGTTGGACCAGATTTTCGCCTTCATATAAACCTTAGAGAGGAAATGGGAATACAATGGGGCTGTTCATAAGGTATTCACTGATTTTAAGAAAGCATATGACTATAACAAGTAAAGAATTATACAATATCCTTGAATTCCAAAGAACCTTATTCAGATAGTGAAGATGTGTCTCAGCGACCACATAAGCAGAGTGTGGATGGGTAATAATAAGTCAGATAATTTCGAAATTTGAAACGGTTATGTCTTGTCACCATTACTGTTTAACTTTGCGTTAGAATATGCGATCCAGAAAATAAGAGGACAAAAAAGGGACTAATATTGAATGGCTTGAATCAACTGTTCGCGTACGCGGACGATGTAGATTTTAATAGGGTAAGATATGGAGACACTACAAAGTAACACCGCTGTCTTAGTAGAAGTGTGCTATGAGATAGGTATGCAGATAAACATAGAGAAACCGAAATACATGATAAGTCGAAACAGGGAATAACGGAAATAGGTACATAACAATTAAGAATGGGAACATTGAGAAAGCAAACAAATTTAAATACAGGCAAAAACGAGGTCACGGAAGAAATAAAAAATCACTTAGCATAAGGCAACGCATGTTTCTACTCACTCCAGAAACTCCAAACCTCTCGATTAATATCAAGAAAGTTGAAACTGAAAATATACAGAATTGCTATTCTGCTGGTAATACTTGACGGTTTCGAAAGTAGGAGTACGATCCTAGCAGATGAACATAAATTACGAGTGTTTGAAAATAAGGTCTTGAGAAAGATATACGGGCCGAAACGGGACGAGATGACTGAAGAATGGAGGAGACTGCATAATGAAGAACTTCACGGACTTTTACGACTCACCCGATGTTGTAAGAATAATGAAATCGCGACTAGTAAGGTGGGCAAGCCATGTAGCTCGGATGAGATAAAAATGAAGATTATATTCCATCGTGATTGGTAAGCCGGAAGGAAAGACCGTTAGGAAGACCGAGACGACGTTGGGAGGATAACATTAGAAGGAACCTTCGATAAGTAGGTGTTTTTGATGAAAACTTTCTTGTTCTTGCTCAGGATAAAATCCTATGGCGAACGTTTGTTACTGCGGCGAGTTTCGTAAGCCATAGAGTAAGTAATTACATCGGCGTTTTCCTAGTGTGACTGAAAAGAAACCAGGAGGAACCTCATCTTGGGATTTAAATTCGATCATAGCTATTAAACCAGACTCCTCGTGATAAAGAAGCGAGAATAATACATGTAAAAATATTAACTGTAAATTCATTTCATAGTACTCCTTGAATAATGTTCCTATGGTTCGGTTAAGTTTGTATCTTGTCAGTTTTTTTGAAATATCTGAAATTTTGGACCCTTTTATGTTCCTGTTGACTTAAAAAAAATGAAAATTCAGCTAGAAAACATCAACATCAGCCTTACAAATCCTTACACAGTGCTTCATTCAGTTAATATGGATGTACTTTAGAACAGGCTGAGTTGTTTTTTTTAATCATATGTAACAGTTATGGAAAATTGTGGTCGCGGATTCTGATATTAGTTGAGGAGTTGCATCAAAATCATGTAATATTGAAACCCCGCCACCACATTGTATGTATTCAATATAAGCAACCCTTCTTCCTTTTTTTTTTTTTACCTTTTCTCGCTTTGTGTCACTATTTCTAGGATATCTGTATTTTTTTTAATTTTTTTTGCTAAAAGCAATGGCCGAGATTTTTTTTTAGTCTTGTTAATTTCAATGTTTTGTAACAATACATTCATGGTCAATTATTCGTTTTTATATCTGTGCGTATTTTAGCAACATAGATCAATCTATAACTTGTCTGCTCGTCAAACCTTACTCGTTTTCTTCTTTCCAAAATTGATTTTTTTTTTCCTTTGATATCTTGTAGTGAGACTTACCATAAGGTTAGACTCTGTCTTTAGAGAATATTAAATCTCTCGAATTTGCATCATTTTTCCTTGCAGGTGAAACTTGCTCACGGTAAAGGAAAGTAAGGCTTAATGTGCACAATACATTTGTGTTAACAGACAAAAAAAAAAAAAAAAAAAAAAAAAATAAAGACATACTTTTGTGAACAATGCGTACTAAAAAGTAAAATTCTTTTATCATCCTTGTAGGGAAGCGAGGTGACAGATGTTAATAAGTCAGTAAGTATAAATTTTACCAAATATCATCAACGCATATTTCACTGACATAACATTCAATAAAACGAAATCCATAAAATACCTAACATATCCTTGCTCCTTTCTACTAACAATTCCAAAGACTCTGATCTCTTGTTGGAATTTTAGTCACGCAAGCATTATTTTTTTATGAAATAGGTTGCAACACTGATAATTGCAGTACTTAGGTACAGAAAACGAATATAACTTTTCTATTGTGTCGAAAAATATTTATGCCAAATGTGGCGCAGTTAGGTATAACTGAATGATGGAAGCAATTTGAACAATTGATTGTTTTCAAAATGTCTTCGCAACACTGACATACTCCACTAATCAAGACTGTTCCGGTGGCTCTGAACTAGTCCAGGCAAGACCTTTCCAACGACACCTCAGCTACGTCTCTACACCTTGTGGTTCATGAGATATATTTTGTGGACTCGTGTTGTAAACGCTTATGTTGGAACACACACAGTATGTTGCTATTGTGTGAAATAATGTGTATGCCAAATTTGGTGCTGCTATATCTAAGGCAATGGAAATATTAAAAAAAAATAGAAAATAAGTTAGCAACACTGGGGAGTGGGTTTCTTGGTATTATTTAACTGTGTCGAATGTTAATATGCAAACGCGTAAATTCAGTTTAATATGATTCTTTGCACTTTCTTTATCATTTTTAATATGTGTAGTAATACCTGTTCGATTCTATTCTAAATATTTTGATAAGACAAACAGAATGATCTGCAAACTTTTGCAACCTGGGAAGCAGTACCCACTGCTATCTTTTGCTATACTTAACGCGGAACAGTTCAGTTCTACTAACATCAGTAACGAAAAGGAACAATACTTGGACAAAGTATAAAGGAGTTATCAAAATGTGTGATGTCTCTTGTAAGGGAGTATACGCGTATGAAGCATAGTTTTAGTTAAGTTCTCAATCAGCGAATATAGTTCACATATTTTTTTTTTAAATAATCTTTTTGTTAGACATTTTATGCTCCTGAATACTTACACAGATTATGATAATGTTGTACATTTGATTTTCATACTCTAAACATATGTTTTTGCCAAAGTAGAAATAGAAAAGTAAAGATTTTAAGATAAAACACAGTTATTACACTTCTTGGAGAATATTTAAACCAAATGTGTACATACTAGATATCCGTATACCTTCCTGTTGAAGTGTTTTAACTTTAAGTTAATACACTAACGTTTCGTCTACACTCTATAGACTTCTACAGAGTATAGATACAAGAAGAAAAGAAATAGAAAATGGACATATAGTAGGAATAGAAAAGAAATGCAAAGAGGATATCCTAACACCAAATTTTTCGCTCTGTTTATTTTGAAAGCCTTATTCATTATTTCGTATTTGATCGTATGATCTTGTACGAAAACATTTTTCTTTTCTTATCCACTGGTTATACGTCAATTTCAAAATTCTTTTCATGTTATAGGAAAGATTTGCTTAAAAGGTGAAATAAGAGGCGACTTTTTGTGCAGACTCTCAGAACTAATTTACAAGAATGTTTTACTTTATAGGACGTCTTGTTTGATAGTGAGTAGGGGCCACCAAAACATGAGAAAATGGATCAATTAATTAATGTTGAAATACCAAAAATAAGTGAAGATTACAACACATATTAAGAGAGGCAGAGGTATAAAAAATAAAATTTAACCAAATACGATGTGCAGTAGGAATGCATAGTCCCTAGAGCCAAGTAAATGAGAACTAAGTTGATATGGTAGTGAGCGAGTTTATTTGCAATATATACATCAATTATAAGCTTTTAAACGTATAACTTTATAGATTAAATCTCACCATTACATATCTAGTTACGATTTAAGTTTCAGTCAAAAATTCACTTTACACTTAATACATATCACGTTTTCATAATTATTACATTTACAGAGGCGTTTCAAAAATGTATAACTCTTAATTTAAAACAGAAATAGATCCCATACACAAGGCCATGACAGTACTTCGAAAAGTTCTAACCTGGTACCCAGCTAGAATTTACTTTTTATACACAAGTGTATGGTATCTGATTTAACCAGAATTTAATTCTGGTCATTTAAAGAATCCTGAAAATTTTCACATCCCCTCCGTGTGTTAAGTGATGACTGACTACTAAGAAATAACACTACTTTTGTCAAAAAGGATATAATAAGTTTGGCAGAATGAGAAGTATTTAATTATAAATGTTAAATACTTGTTCAAGCTTTGAATGTATCTTCAGCAAAGCATTGTTTATTCTGTAAATTACAAAATATTTTTTACATCGTAGAAAAGGTGAACCAATCACAAAAAAATATGATAGTTAATTTCAAAAGTTATAATTGATGATCTATTGAAAATATATTTAAAAAATTGTTCAAACTAGTTCACCACTATTATCTGGAAAAGTTCCGAAAAGTTTTACACGATAGTAGGTAGAAGGTACCTTGAAACTACTATTAGCAGATGGAACTAAAATTAATCATGACGCTTTATTAATATTTTAAATATTAACTATATGTTGGGTACCAGCAAAAGTTATTATAGTTTGACTACCACTCATTAAATTAACCGCACAAATCTCACACATTCTACATTTATTCAAAGTAGTAATGAAAAATATTTGCTGTTGTGACTAGTAACTATCGTCGAATCTATACTATAGTATTCGTCTGAAAATTCACCGTTATCTGTATCGCCTTGCTACAAACTTCACTACATTTCGCAATTACCAATACAATAATTAATTAAAAGTACACACATATATACAAACAAATATCCAAATATATTTCTTTATATTTACAAAATCATTTATTTCAGCTTTTGCTCTATGGTTAAATTATTTTATTCCCTTGTATCCCTACAATGAATATAAATAAGCCTTCAGTTTGCGAATTCATGGCACAAAGATATAAGAAATAACTAAAATATTTTAAACCTGTTTAAGTAGTGATTTGGAGAACTCCTAATGCTTTCTTTGTATTTCGTTTCGTTATATATTCACCTGTCGTTTACTTTATATCTAAATTTGAAATAAATTGATTTATTTTGTTTCGTTACAACTTTCTCCTAACAAGTAACCTTCCAACAATTGGAAAAACAAGAGACGAGGGACATAGTATTGTACAATACTACTGGAAAATACTTGTGCATACGACGGTATATTTTTAGAACTGTTAATCTGCCATTCAGTCTTGAAATAAATATTTATGTTCCAAACTTGTCATAAGTATACGCGTTTTATTATTTTTCTGGTTAGTGAAAGGTTACTTGTAGATAACTTTATATTTTCAAATAAGTTTTTATTCTTTTTTCTTTCTCTATTATAAAAGTAGTTACACAGGTTTCTTACATTGTTGCAAACATTAACAATGCAGTATATAACAAACTGATCAAAATTACAATTAATTTAATTGGTAGAAAATGTAGTTCTTCAAGTTGTTGATCTCTTTATCCAAAGATATGTACCAATTCAAATATACTGAATTTATACATCTTACTGGGTTGTATATCCGAAAGTTCTTAGCTCTGTAAAGATAAAAAAAGATTTGAATTACATAAAAATTAATTTGCCGTTGTCAATCACCATTTGATTAGTCATGAGATATTTTAAAACCATCATCTCAAAAAGACTTGCTACCACAATATTTCATTAGTAACAACTCCATTATTTATTTTCTCTTCCTGACACGTTATCAGCTATGAACGTTCGAGAAAAGGGCTTTGAAAATAAACACGCAATGAATATCCCGAGAAAGCTTTATAAATAATAGCACAGATAAAGTTAATCCTTATAGAGAATTAACTTGCATTCATAAATAGCTACGCATTTTTTCTGGTTTTGAAGAAGTTTCTTGCCTTGCCGCTAGATGGCTCTGGGGTCAATAGTTAATTTTCTTAAGCATCATGATAAATTCAAGTTTATGATTGGTTCGTACTGCCACCAGGATCTTCAAGTTAAGATAAAATGAATTTTATGGGCGCTAACAGCAACCAGGATCGTCAAGAAAATAAGCTATTGAGTTCAGTTTCATCTACCGGTAAGGAAAGAAACTACTTTAAAGCCAGAAGAAGTGCGTAGATATTTGTGAATGGAGGCAACTCCTCTGTGCTAATAGATATGTTGTTAGACTATGAACGAACAGGTGTACTGTTGCATGAGCCAACTGTCAGTCCTCTGCATTCAGGAATCGTTTCTATGTTCAAACCTATTCCAGACGTCTTTTCTTTCATGTTGCACTTGCTTAACTCTCTCCAAATACGGGCTACTACTTAACTGAACGGAAGATTTCTGAGCCTTTAAGGCAGGAGGAAAAAAGATTTTTTCGTTTGAAAGTTTTGATTTTCTAAATATAATTAAGTTGTACCGCTTGACAAGATTTCTCTAGTATCCATAGCACCTTCAGTTAGTTGCAAGAATTGAGTAATTTATGATTAGGAAATAATATATCAATCGGAACAGGAGTGTAAACAACTACATATTCAGAAATCTACAGTCAAAAACTCACGATACCTTTCAACTGGTAGCATATCTTTTCCTAACGACTACAAAACGGAGTGAATATAATACAACGAAAGTGATCGACATGACGAATCCAGAGTCAACAGTTTGTACCTTCAGAGAAACTTTACAATAGATTAAATACTTGATTCAATTTTTAATCTACTCGAATTCTTCTGATCTTTTGCGAAAACTGTTTCTTACTTAAGAAATCTCGCAGGTACGCATGGAATAGTAAAACACAAAACAGCAATCATTAATCGATACGTGGGGAGAATGTTAAAAAGAGAACAAACTGAGGACCAAACACTGCTGAACAGCTTCAGGTTGTAAGTTGAATTTTAGTCAATGTTTTCTTTGTGCTTTCTTCTAATTAGTGCTTCATTTTTATTTTGTGGATATCATGAGACAGTTTGCTGGTCGAGGGCCTCTTTAGCTTCGATGAAATTTAAATGATATGGAAAGGAAAGGAGATACAAAACTTCCAGCTTTTTCTCTTAGTAATCTGACACTTTGTTCAAATTTGTATAAAAGGAAAATTTGTTCAAACGGGAAATAATATTTTGCTTTGAGTCAGTTTCGGCAGTTCGGCATGTTCTATAATCCGGCACCGATCGAGCTGCTCGCGTTTGGATTTTTTCCGGGTGGATTCGGGCATTTGTGCAACAGAATATGTCTCTTAAGTTGCTGTCGTGGAAGAAGATTTCACTGTGTTTCTCTGTCTACTAATATGCTATCTTAGAAGAAATCACTGTATTTCTACTAACTTTCTATCTTAGGAAGTTTCACTGTATATCTACTAACATTTTAAAAAGAGGTTTCACTGCTTATGCGTACTAACTTGCTATCTTAGAAGGTTAGAGCGCTATATTTATGAATATTTAAACCATTTTTCAGTCTTTATACAGACACGTTCTTTGCGAAAAGCACTGAGCAATTAAAAACATACAATTTGATGTTATCTTAGATATTTTTGGTCAAATGTAAAGCTGTAAAATATATTCATTAAGCAATCTTCATATAACTATGTTTCAAATCAAAGTGTATACTAAATCTAAGCAACTACTCTCACAAATAAGAATTAAAAAATCATAATTATACTCGAATTCTTGGCATGATAAATGCACGAAAATTATCAACCAGTATACAATGATCAAATATATTATTAAGCCTTTAGGACATAAGCCACAAACACGTTACATAGGCAAATTCACAGTAAAAACAAATTAATATCTATTGGATGCATATATGTTAAATATAAATTTACTTCGAAAAACTGGGGAACAATTTATAGACGATTGGCAACTGACGGAATAAAAAAAAGAAAAAGAAATATGTAATGAAGAAACATCTTTAATTTAAACTATTTCTCTTAATCAAATTTGTTGTGTCAAAAGTTAGATTAGTCACTGACGAAAGAACGTTATATATGCAAGTAGTTGATGTAAGAAATAAATGATAAATGTAAAACATAATAAAAATGTATTTTAATAGTTAAATTATTTGTAGAGCTTTGAAGTTCGTGACAGATTAATTTTTTACTTAGAATTGAGCCAACAGAAATATTATTCTAAAATCCACATGAGAGAATGAAAAAGTTTATTTTTCTTAAATTAAATTCAAGATATGAATAATATCGTAAGTTTTCATATTTATATTAATGTTGAAGTTAAAACAGAAAATATTTTAGAGTAAAGTTCTATTACAATAAGTTCGTTTAAAACTTCATGTTCTTATGATAGGCAGAGACTGGATTAATGGATATACACTGTATGATACCCTTATATCATAACATTTAAATGACGTTGGAAAGTTTTCTTCTTTCAGTTTGGATTTTCATTTTTAACTTTTGTACCAAATTATTTCCTACCTATATCATTAGTAGAACCAGAAAAGTCTTTTAAAACGATTTGATTTCCAGCAACAGAATTGTTTCGATAATGTCTTCTCGAAAACAAAGCTAAAAATTTCATTAAAAGATATGCGACCTTAATTGGGAAAATGTTAAAAGAAACTAATTAGGCGTAGAGAAACTATAGCAATCTTTTGAACTGTAATTTTAATACACTGATCGACTATATATTTTGAACATCGATAGTTACATGCAAGATGATAATTGTTATGATTATTTTTTTAGTCTGTGGATAAAGTATTAAAGTTTGTTATGTAAAGGGCAATATGCAGGTTCAGGTATTACAAGTTTCCTTAAGGATTGTATTATTTAACTGAAGCTTGCGATTGAAATTTATCAAGAAATTGAGTTGATAAAAGAATATCAGTTAGAAACCACATGAAGAAAATTCCGTTACAAGTTCTTTGAAGTGGTATTACGAAATGGCATTTTTAAAGAAGTGATTTCGAGATAATGTCAACAGTAAATACTAAAATTATATTGAAACTTTTCCCGCATGCTTAAAACTGTAACTTGTTTATAGAGGAGTTATTTTTTTGACGACGTTTCCTTCGAACAATTCTTCAGCAGATGAATAGAATGCTAAAAACAATTGGTCGCTCACGATTAAATGAAAAAAACTTAAGATATCATCATTTGCACCATGTATAAGCAACATTGAAGAAAAATGAAGGTCATATAGCAGAGTCAGAAAATCATATGAAAGCTCTATGGAGAGAGAGACGTTCAAAATGGATCTTAAGGAAAGGAGTAGCAAATATTACGTCTTATTGACGTTAGAATTATATCAACATTTCAAAAGAATAAATGTATTTTTAAACAATGGACACATGGAGGACGATGACTGCATTTTCGAACTTGTCACTTTTCAAGATTTGATTTTTTCAAATTTCTAAAGAAAATTGAAAAAAACATTCTACAGTCTACAATCTAAATTTTATACTCAAACATTTTTTCAACGAAGTAAAATTAATATTATTTTCAAAATATACTAAAATTTCCACAGAACAAAGTTAATTGTCCATATATATTAAATTTTCTTCGATTACTAAATTAAAATCTATTTTCCGTGCAATTAAATGTCGGATTAATTGTTCGAATAGAGTGAATTTTTTCTAGAGGATATCTTACTAATTGTCAAAACAATTTACATTTTCTACCGAATAGAATTCCTGATTGATTTGTTAAAATTAATTAAGAACTCAACAAAATAAGGTTTCTGATTAGTTATATCCGTATGCAAATTAAATGTTCTAGAGATAAAATGATTAAATTGTTGTTAAAATTAATATTCAACGTATAACACACTGGATTTATTATCACAATAGATTAAACGTTCTATAGATATAAGTAGAATTGATTCTTAAAATAACATTACATTTTCTACATGGTAGAATCATTAATTGCTTGTCGACATTCGTGAAATTTTCCACTTATAGAATCTTTAATTTATTTTCAAAAGTTGATTGTATTTTAGGGAAATAGAATTTGCGATTGTTAAAATATTTAAATTCTGAAAATAGAATGTCAAACTATATAGGGAAAAATCAGAAGAAGGAATGGCAATTTAGAAGCAAAAACGAAATACAGAATAATGTAGTAATGAAATCATGTTATGTATGGAGCATTGAATTTTGTAACTAAAACTATCAGAACGTAGTTTCAGAAATATTTAGAAGTTAAAACTGGAAGAACAATGCATAAGAAATGAATAACTTGGGGAAAAAACATGCTAAATAATAATATTTCCACTATTGAGCAACATAATGCTGCATGGAGTTCTTTACAGATATATCCAAGTTATACTAGTAGTATATTGTTTTGCCAGCAGATACAGAAGGGATGTATTACAGTTATGTAACTACAGTTACTAATGTTAAAGAATGGTAAGTAGCAATGCGAGGCGACGTTACTGAGTGATAATGCGTCTTTAGAAATTACTGAGTATTCAAGCCACAACGTTGAGTAGTTGGAGCGTGTATATGATTGAGATAGCATTTGAAGACCACAGGAGAACATGTTAATATTCTTTCGATCTTCATGCATGAAAGCTTGTTGAAAAGGCCCTTCAAAGAGCTAACAGATGACAATCTTATCACAATTTGGCCCAAAGTGGACAAGGTAACTTCATTTCGAAATATGTATCACCAAGATAGAATAAGCTGAATGAAAAGGATACCAATTCAGAGCTGAGTAAAACTCTCTATGTAAACGTGTAGCCCATTTCAGGTAAAATGTGGGATCTATTGGAGATTAAGCCACTTGCCTAATATTGTGAAATATCCATTTGATTGTTCTTTTCCTGTTGTAACGGATCGTGCTACTTCTATTTCAGTTTATTACTAGTATTTTATGAGATCCGTTTTGCAGTATAATTTAATTCCACATATTGCTCATATTGTTTCTCTCTTATAAATGTGTATGGTTTTATTTTTTTTAAATTACATTGATAAATATTATAAGAGGAATTAATGACAAAATATTATTCTACTTATATCGTGAAGCAATCTTGAATAAAGTTGCAGCTCGTTAATAATTTTGACAGTATTACATGTAAAGCGTGAAAACTATAAAAGTTCTTTGATCACCTCACAAAAAATACAAGTTGATATTTCTATGATGCCAACTGTATACGTAAATCACATTTGCTGCACATAAAGATTTATAACCAGATATAACTTTCCATATCTCAAAATTTACACTTTTGTCACTTAGTAAGTTCTCCTTCCGAACTCTTCAGATATCGCGACATCATGAAAAAACATGTCACAAAGACATTAAATTATCTATAATACATTTATTGAATTACAGAAATTACCATACGAGACAGTTACTTATACATACTAAACCACAGTAAAACAGACTATTTATCCTATATTCGGTTTGATCATGATAACGGTTTAACTTACCTGAAAATATGTCTGGATATCGTAGAATACTTTTATACCAATAAGTATATTCTGATTGTGATTTTATACCACCGTATTCAACTGGTAATATTTTGGGACTGAGATACTGGTGTAATGTCTGCATGTTATCCCCATGCCAGAACACCTGAAAAGTTTGGATTAATTACTACATGAAATTCAGAAAGACAAGGAGAATCTTAATCAAAATAAACAACGGTGATGATGAGACTCTTGACAGGATTAGAAAGTTTTGTTCATATTTCTAATACCATGCAGATACCAGAGACCAGGTTTTAGTATATCAGAGATACATATTTTACAAATACTGTTGGAGACCACAGCACAAATTCAATTAAATGTTTTATGTTTGTATCAGAAATTAATTTACATATTTTATTTTGTCTTCAGAACCTCTATGCAGCTTTCGGATATTTATTCCTTTTTTTACTCAAAGCTCTTCATACCTTATAAGGTTTTATGATTATGTTTAGTATATCCTTAACATCTTTGTGCTGACTTCATTTATCACAGTATGCTTTTGCTCTGATATGCCTGTAACCATCAAGTTTATCCACGTTTCATCCTTTCGAGATTATTTATAATGCATTAAAGCCACAGGTTTTATAGCAACTCGAAGAAAATCCATCAATTAAAACAACTATATGTAAGTATTATATTTTGGGGTATCTCAGCTGTATAGAGCAAGAAAATAGAACCTTGGTACAAATTGATTGAGATGTTTTGTTTTAGACTGACGATGCAACGATAACTGAAAGAAAATCCTGATGTTGGGTTTCAATATATCAAAGTAAACATGAAGTTTGATTTAGTTGATTGAAATACATTGGTGTTCGAAGGAAGTGCATCATTAAGGAATTTCACATTTCTCACGAAGATCTGTTATAAGAATAGTTAAAATATAAATAATATTTATTAATAGCTGAGGAAAATTCAACTAATGTGAGCGGTGTGATCGGAAAATATTCCGAACTTAGCAGTCACAACCTGTTTAGAAAAAACACAATAATTACAGTTGAAATGTTCTTAGAAACCAGCATAATTTAGCTTAAAATTATAAATGGAAAACAGTATACGACGTACACCAAGTGCAAAACAATAGGTAGTTAAAC
>JAGDQP010018336.1:0-14875 GCA_022664845.1 Lepisma saccharinum
ATTTTTATTAATAGCAAATTCTCCAGAGCATTTAAAAAAGAATGAAGTTGAGATCATCTAGGTATATCTAGATATATGACTAGATATAGACAGATGCATCTAAAATAGGATAGGAATATATTAATTAAACGATCTAATTATAATATACTATTTCATCTTGATAAGAAATAATATACAATAATAAGATGATTTTGAATAATAGCAAATTCTCCATAGCATTTGCAACAGAATGAAGTTGAATTCATCTAGGTATATCTATATATATGACTAGATGTAAATAGATGAACCTAAAATAGGATAGGAATATATTAATTAAACGATCTAATTTTAATATACTATTTTATCTAGATGAGAAATAATATACAATATAAGCTGATTTTGAATAATTCTCCACAGCAAATTCTGCAAAGCATTTAAAAAAGAATGAAACTGAGATGATCTAGGTATATCTAGACATATGACTAGATATAAATAGATGAATTTAAAATAGGATAGGAATATAATAATGAAACGATCTACGTTTAATATACTTTTTCATCGAGATGAGAAATAATATACAATTATCAGACGATTTTGAATAATAGCAAATTCTAAAGAGCATTTAAAAAAGAATGAAGTTGAGATCATCTAGGTATATCTAGATATATGATTAGATATAAATAGATGAATCTAAAATAAGATAGGAATATATTAATTAAACGATCTAATTTTAATATAATAATTCATGTAGATGAGAAATAGTATACAATTATAAGACGATTATGAATAATAGCAAATTCACCAGAGCTAGTAAAATCCAATGAAGTTGAGATCATCTATTTATATCTAAATATATGACTAGATATAAATAGATGAATCTAAAATAGGATAGGAATATATTAATTAAACGATCTAATTTTAATATACTATATCATGTAGATAAGAAATAATATACATAATTATAAGACGATTATGAATAATAGCGTATTCTCCAAAACATTTAAAATAGAATGCAGTTGAGATCAACTAGGTATATCTAGATATATGACTAGATATAAATAGATGAATCTAAAATAGAATAGTAATATATTAATTAAAGGGTCTAATTTTAATATACTATTTCATCTAGATGAGAAATAATATAAAATTATAAGACGATTTTGAGTAATAGTAATTTCTTCAGAGATATTAAAATCCAATGAAGTTGAAGTCATCTAGGTATATCTAGATATATGTTTAGCTATAAAAATAAAATATTAGGTAGAATAGGAATATTTACTAATTAAAGGATGTAATTTTTTGCATTATTTCACGTAGATGAGAAATAATAAACAATTATATGACGATTTTGAGCAATATTACATTTTCCAAGGCGCTTAATGTTGAATGATATTAAGCTTACCGTGTTATATCTAGATATATGACCAGATACGAAGACATTAATTCTAAATAGAATATTATTATTTACTAATTGAACAATCTAATTCTATTATATTATTTCATCGAGATGAGAAATAATACACAAATATATGAAGATTTTGAATAATAGTACATTCTCCAGAGCATTTAAAATAGAATGAAGTTGAGATCATCTAGGTATATCTAGATACATGACTAGATATAATTAGATGAATCTAAAATAAAATAGGAATATATTAATTAAACGATCTTATTTTAATATACTTTTTCATCTAGATGAGAAATAATATACAATAATAAGACGATTTTGAGTAATAGCAAATTCTCCATAGCATTTACAACAGAACGAAGTTGAGATCATCTAGGTATATCTAGATATATGATTAGATATAAAAAGATGAATATTAGATAGAATAGGAATATTTACTAAGTAAACGATGTAATTCTTTGCGTTATTTCTTCTAGATGAGAAATAATATACAAATATATTGAAGATTTTGAATAATAGTACATTCTCCAGAGCATTTAAAATAGAATGATGTTGAGATCATCTAGGTATATCTAGATACATGACTAGATATAAATAGATGAATCTAAAATAAAATAGGAATATATTAATTAAACGATCTAATTTTAATATACTTTTTCATCTAGATGAGAAATAATATACACCGTACAATTATCAGACGATTTTGAATAATAGCAAATTCTCCAAAGCATTTAAAATAGAATGCAGTTGAGATCAACTAGGTATATCTAGATGTATGACTAGATATAAATAGATGAATCTAAAATATAATAGGAATATATTAATTAAACGTTCTAATTTTAATATACTTTTTCATCTACATGAGAAATATTATACAATAATAAGACGAATTTGAATAATAGCAAATTCTCCAGAGCATTTGAAATAGAATGCAGTTGAGATCATCTAGGTATATCTAGATATATGATTAGATATAAAAAGATGAATCTAAAATAAGATAGGAATATATTAATTAAACGATCTAATTTTAATATACTTTTTCATCTAGATGAGTAATAATGTACAATTATAAGACGATTTTGAATAATAGCAAATTCTCCATAGCATTTACAACAGAACGAAGTTGAGAGCATCTAGCTATATCTAGATATATGACTAGATATAAACAAATGCATCTAAAATAGGATAGGAATATATTAATTAAACGATCCAATTTTTGATAAACTATTTAATCTAGATGAGAAATAATATACAATAATAGGACGATTTTGAGTAATAGTACATTTTCCACAGCAGCAAAAATAGAATGAAGTTGAGATCATCTAGGTATATCTAGATATATGATTAGAAATAAAAAGATGAATATTAGATAGAATAGGAATATTTACTAAGTAAACGATGTAATTCTTTGCATTATTTCTTATAGATGGCAAATAATATACAATTATATGACGATTTTGAATAATAGTACATAATCCAGACCATTTAAAATTGAATGAAGTTGAGATAATGTAGGTATATCTAGATATAAGACTAGATGTAAATAGATCAATCTAAAATAGGATAGGAATATATTAATTAGACTATGTAATTTTAATATACTTTTTCATCTAAATGAGAAATAATATACAATTATAAGACGATTTTGAATAATAGTAAATTCTCTAGATCATTTAAAACAGAATGAACTTGATATCATCTAGGTATATCTAGATATACGACTTGATATAAAAAGGTGAATCTAAAATATCTTAGGAATATATACTAATTAAACGATGTAATTCTTTGGATTATATCATCTACATCAGAAATAATATAGAATTATAAGTCGTTTTTGAATAATACAAAATTCTCCAGAGCATTTAAAATCCAATGAAACTGAGTTTATCTAGGTATATCTAGATATATGATTAGATATAAAAAGATGAAAATTAGATAACATAGGAATATTTACTAATTAAACGTTTTAATTCTATGCAATATTTCTTATAGATGAGAAATGATATACATTTATATGACGATTTTGAATAATAGTACATTCTCCAGAGCTTTTAAAATAGAATGAAGTTGAGATCATCTAGGTATATCTAGATATATGACTAGATATAAACAGATGCATCTAAAATGGGATAGGAATATATTAATTAAACGATCAAATTTTAATAAACTATTTAATCTAGATGAGAAATAATATACAATAATAGGACGATTTTGAGTAATAGAACATTCTCCACAGCATTTAAAATAGAATGAATTTGAGATCATCCAGGTATATCTAGAAATATGATTAGATATAAAAAGATGAATATTAGATAGAATAGGAATATTTACTAAGTAAACGATGTAATTCTTTGCCTTGTTTCTTCTAGATGAGAAATAATATACAAATATATGAAGATTTTGAATAATAGTACATTCTCCAGAGCATTTAAAATAGAATGATGTTGAGATCATCTAGGTATATCTAGATACATGACTAGATATAAATAGATGAATCTAAAATAGGATAGGTATATATTAATTAAACGATCTAATTTAATGTACCTATTCATCTAGATGAGAAATAATATACAATTATGAAACGATTTTGAAAAATAGCAAATTCTCCAAAGCATTTAAAATAGAATGCAGTTGAGATCAACTAGGTATATCTAGATATATGACCTGATATAAATAGATGAATCTAAAATAAGATAGGAATATATTAATTAAACGATATAATTTTAATATACTTTTTCATCTACATGAGAAATAATGTACAATTATAAGACGCTTTGGAATAATAGCAAATTCTCCACAGCATATAAAATAGAATGAAGTTGAGATCATCTAGGTATATCGAGATATGTGACTAGATATAAATAGATGAATCTAAAATAGGATAGGAAAATACTAATTAAACGATATAATTTTAATATACTTTTTCATCTAGGGGAGAAATAATATACATTAATATGACGAATTTGAATAATAGGACATTCACTAGAGCAATAAAAATAGAATGAAGTAGAGATCATCTATTTATATCTAGATATATGACTAGATATAAATAGATGAATCTAAAATAGGATAGGAATATATTAATTAAACGATCTAAAGTTAATATATTTTTCATCTAGATGATTAATAATATACAATTATAAGACAATTTGAATAATAGCAATTTCTCCACGGCATTTAAAATAAAATGAAGTTGAGATCATCTAGGGATATCTAGATACATGCCTAGATTTAAATAGATGAATCTAAAATAGGATAAGAATATATTAATTAAACGATCTAATTTTAATATACTATTTCATCTAGATGAGAGATAACATACAATTATGAGACGATTTTGAATAATAGCGAATTCTCCAGAGCATTTAAAATAGAATGCAGTTGAGATCAACTAGGTATATAAGATAAGACTAGATATAAATGTATGAATCTAAAATATAATAGGAATATATTAATTAAACGATCTAATTTTAATATACTTTTTCATCTAGATGAGAGATAATATACAATAATAAGACGAATTGGAATAATACCAAATTCTCCAGAGCATTTAAAGTAGAATGCAGTTGAGATCATCTAGGTATATCTAGATATATGATTAGATATAAAAAGATGAATCTAAAATAAGATAGGAATATATTAATTAAACCATCTAATTTTAATATACTTTTTCATCTAGATGTGAAATAATGTACAATTATAAGACGATTTTGAATAATAGCAAATTCTCCATACCATTTACAATAGAATGAAGTTGAGATCATCTAGGTATATCTAGATATATGACTTGATATAAAAAGGTGAATCTAAAATATCTTAGGAATATATACTAATTAAACGATGTAATTCTTTGGATTATATCATCTAGATGAGAAATAATATACAATTATAAGTCGATTTTGAATAATACTAAATTCTCCAGACCATTTAAAATCCAATGAAATTGAGTTTATCTAGGTATATTTAGATATATGATTAGATATAAATAGATGAAAATTAGATAGCATAGGAATATTTACTAATTAAACGATTTAATTCTATGCATTATTTCATATAGATGAGAAATAATATACAAATATATGAAGATTTTGAATAATAGTACATTCTCCAGAGCATTTAAAATAGAATGATGTTGAGATCATCTATTTATATCTAGATATATTACTAGATATAAGTAGATGAATCTAAAATAGGATAAGAATATATTAATTAAACGATCTAATTTTAATATACTATTTTATCTAGATGAGAAATAATATACAATAATAAGACGATTTTGAATAATAGCAAATTCTCCAGAGCATTTAAAATAGAATGCAGTTGAGATCATCTAGGTATATCGAGATATATGACTAGATATAAACAGATGAATCTAAAATAGTATAGGAATATATTAATTAAACGATCTAATTTAAAATACTTATTCATCTACATGAGAAATAATATACAATTATGAGACGATTTTGAATAATAGCAAATTCTCCAAAGCATTTAAAATAGAATGCAGTTGAGATCAGCTAGGTATATCTAGATATATGACTAGATATAAATAGATGAATCTAAGATATAATAGGAATATATTAATTAAACGATCTAATTTTAATATACTTTTTCATCTAGATGAGAGATAATATACAATAATAACACGAATTTGAATAGTAGCAAATTCTCCATAGCATTTACAATAGAATGTAGTTGAGATCATCTTGGTATATCTAGATATATGACTAGACATAAACAGATGCATCTAAAATATGATAGGAATATATTAATTAAACGATCTAATTTGAATAAACTATTTAATCTAGATGAGAAATAATATACAATAATAGGACGATTTTGAGTAATAGTACATTCTCCAGAGCATTTAAAATAGAATGAAGTTGAGATCATCTACAAACATCTAGATATATGACTAGATATAAACAGATGCATCTAAAATAAGATAGGAATGTATTAATTAAACGATCTAATTTTAATAATCTATTTAATCTAGATGAGAAATAATATACAAGAATAGGACGATTTTGAGTAATAGTACATTCTCCACAGCATTTAAAATAGAATGAAGTTGAGATCATCTAGGTATATCTAGATATATGATTAGATATAAAAAGATGAATATTAGATATAATAGGAATATTTACTAAGTAAACGATGTAATTCTTTGCATTATTTCTTCTAGATGAGAAATAATATACAAATATATGGAGATTTTGAATAATAGTACATTCTCCAGAGCATTTAAAATAGAATGATGTTGAGATCATCTAGGTATATCTAGATACATGACTAGATATAAATTGATGAATCTAAAATAGTATTGGAATATATTAATTAAACGATCTAATTTAATGAACCTATTCATCTACGTGAGAAATAATATACAATTATGAGACTATTTTGAATAATAGCAAATTCTCCAGAGCATTTAAAATAGAATGCAGTTGAGATCATCTAGGTATATCTACATATGTGACTAGATATAAATAGATGAATCTAAAATAAGATAGGAATATATTAATTAAACGATCTAATTTAATATACCTATTAATCTAGATGAGAAATAATATAGAATTATGAGACGATTTTGAATAATAGCAAATTCTCTGGAGCATTTAAAATTGAATGAAGTTGAGATCATCTAGGTTTATCGAGATATATGACTAGATATAAATAGATGAATCTAAAATAAGATAGGAATATATTAATTAAACTATATAAATTTTATATACTTTTCATCTACATGAGAAATAATGTACAATTAAAAGACGATTTTGAATAATAGCAAATTCTCCAGAGCATTTAAAAAAGAATGAAGTTGAGAGCATCTAGGTATATCTAGATATATGATTAGATATATAAAGATGAATATTAGATAGAATAGGAATATTTACTAAGTAAACGATGTAATTCTTTGCATTATTTCTTCTAGATGAGAAATAATATACAAATATATGGAGATTTTGAATAATAGTACATTCTCCAGAGCATTTAAAATAGAATGATCTTGAGATCTTCTAGGTATATCTAGATACATGACTAGATATAAATTGATGAATCTAAAATAGTATAGGAATATATTAATTAAACGATCTAATTTAATATACCTATTCATCTACGTGAGAAATAATATACAATTATGAGACTATTTTGAATAATAGCAAATTCTCCAGAGCATTTAAAATAGAATGCAGTCGAGATCATCTAGGTATATCTACATATGTGACTAGATATAAATAGATGAATCTAAAATAAGATAGGAATATATTTATTAAACGATCTAATTTAATATACCTGTTCATCTAGATGAGAAATAATATACAATTATGAGACGATTTTGAATAATAGCAAATTCTCCAGAGCATTTAAAATAGAATGAAGTTGAGATCATCTAGGTATATCTAGATATATGACCAGATATAAACAGATGCATCTAAAATAAAATAGGAATATTTTAATAAACGATCTAATTTTAATATACTTTTTCATCTAGATGAGAGATAATATACAATTATAAGACGATTTTTAATAATAGCAAATTCTCCAGAGCATTTAAAATAGAATGCAGTTGAGATCATCTAGGTTTATCGAGATATATAACTAGATATAAATAGATGAATCTAAAATAAGATAGGAATATATTAATTAAACTATATAATTTTTATATACTTTTTCATCTAGATGAAAAATAATGTACAATTATAAGACGATTTTGAATAATAGCAAATTCTCCAGAGCATTTAAAAAAGAATGAAGTTGAGATCATCTAGGTATATCTATATATATGACTAGATATAAACAGATGCATCTAAAATAGGATAGGAATATATTAACTAAACGATCTAATTTTAATATACTATTTCATCTAGATGAGAAATAATATACAATAATAAGACAATTTTGGATAATAGCAAGTTCTCCACAGCATTTAAAATAGAATGAAGTTGACATCATCTAGATATATCGAGATATATGACTAGATATAAATAGATGAATCTAAAATATAATAGGAATATATTAATTAAACGATCTAATTTTAATATACTTCTTCATCGAGATTATTAATTATACACAATTATAAGACTATTTTGAATAATAGCAAATTCTCCAGAGCATTTAAAATAGAATGCAGTTGAGATCATCTAGGTATATCTAGATATATGACTAGATATAAATAGATGCATCTAAAATAGGGTACTAATATATTAATTAAACGATTTATTTTTAATATAATATTTCATATATATGATTAATATACAATTATAAGACGATTTTGAATAATAGCAAATTCTCCAGAGCATTTAAAATAGAACGAAGTTGAGATCATCTAGGTATATCATGATATATGACTAGATATAAATAGATGAATCTAAATAGAATAGGAATATATTAATTAAATGATCTAATTTTAATATACTATTTCATCTAGATGAGAAATAATATACAATAATAAGGCGATTTTGAATAATAGCCAATTCTCCACAGCATTTAAAATAGAATGAAGTTGAGATCATCTAGGTATATCATGATATATGACTTGATATAAATAAATGAATCTAAAATAGGATAGGAATATATTAATTAAACGATCTAATTTTAATATACTATTTCATGTAGATGAGATATGATATACAATTATAAGATGATTATGAATAATAGTACATTATCCAGTGCATTTTGAATAGAATGAAGTTGAGATTATCTAGGTATATCTAGACATATGACTAGATATAGAAATATGAATCTAAAATAGGAAAGGAATATATTGATTAAACGATCTAATTTTAATATACTTTTTCATCTAAACCTGAGATAATACACAATTATAAGACGATTTTGAATAATAGCAAATTCTCCAGAGCAATTAAAATAGAATGCAGTTGAGATCATCTAGGTATATCTAGATATATGACTAGATATAAATAGATGCATCTAAAATAGGATAGTAATATATTAATTAATCGATCTATATTTAATATAATATTTAATCTAGATGATAAAAAATATACAATTAACAGACGATTTTGAATCATAGTAAATTCTCCATAGCATTTAAAATCAAATGAATTTGAGGTCATCTAGGTATATCTAGAAATGTGATTAGATATAAAAAAATGAATATTAGATAAAATAGGAATATCTACTAACTAAACGATATATTTCTTTGCATTATTTCATCTACGTGAGAAATAGTATACGATTATATGACGATTTTGTATAATAGTAAATTCTCCCGAGCATTTAAAATAGAATGCAGTTGAGATCAACTAGTTATATCTAGATATATGACTAGATATAAATAGATGAATCTAAAATAGGATAGGAATATATTAATTAAACGATCTAATTTTAACATACTATTTCATCTAGATGAGAAATAATATACAAATATAAGAAGATTTTGAATAATAGTACATACTCCAGAGCATTTAAAAGAGAATGAAGTTGATATCATCTAGGTAAATCTAGATATATGACTAGTTATAAAAAAAGATGAATCGAAAATAGGATAGCAATATATTAATTAAACGATCTAATTTTAATATAATATTTCATCTAGATGATAAATAATATATTATTGTAAGACGATTTTGAATAATAGTAAATTCTCCATAGCATTTAAAATCAAATAAATTTGAGGTTATCTAGGTATATCTGGAAATATGATTAGATATAAAAAAATGAATATTAGATAAAATAGGAATATCTACTAATTGAACGATATAATTCTTTGCATTATTTTATCTACGTGAGAAATAATATACGATTATATGACGATTTTGTATAATAATAAATTCTCCAGAGCATTTAAAATAAAACGAAGTTGAGATCATCTATTTATATCTAGACATATGACTAGATATAGAATTATGAATCTAAAATAGGAAAGGAATATATTGATTAAACGATCTAATTTTAATATACTTTTTCATCTAAACTTGAGAAAATACACAATTATAAGACGATTTTGAATAATAGTAATTTGTCCAGAGCATTTAAGAAAGAAGTAAGTTGAGATCATCTAGGTATATCTAGATATATGACTAGGTATAAAAAGATGAATCTAAAATATCTTAGGAATATATACTAATTAAACGATGTAATTCTATGCATAATTTCATCTAGATGAAAAATGATATACAATTATAAGATGATTTTAAATAATAGTAAATTCTCCAGAGCATTTCAAATCCAATGAAATTGAGGTTATCCATATATATCTGGATATATGATTAGATATAAAAAGGTGGATATTAGATAGAATACGAATATTTACTAATTAAACGATTTAATTCTAATATATTGTTTCATCTAAATGAGAAATAATATACAATTATATGACGATTTTGAATAGTAGTACATTCTCCAGAGCATTTAAAATAGAATGAAGTTGAGATCATCTTGGTATATCTAGATACATGGCTAGATATATAAAGATGAATATTAGATAGAACAGGAATATTTACTAATTAAACGATGTATTTCTTTGCATTATTTCATCTAGATGAGAAATAATATAGAATAATATGTCGATTTTGAATAATAGTACATTCTCCAGAGCATTTAAAATTGAATGAAGTTGATATCATTTAGGTATATCTAGATATATGACTAGGTATAAATAGATGAATCTAAAATAGGATAGTAATATATTAATTAAACGATATATGTTTAATTAACTATTTCATCTAGATGGGAAATAATATAGAATTATATGTCGATTTTGAACAATAGTGCATTCTCGAGAGCATTTTTTGCTCTATGAATTAGAAGTCTTATAGGTATATCTAGATTAATGACTAGATATACGAAAATGAATTTTAATTAGCTTACGACGAATTATATGATTACTTTTAATAATAGTACATTCTCCAGAACATCTAATATTGGATCGTGTTGAGGCCATCAAAGTATATCTAGATATATGAGTATATACAGGGTAAGTCAAAATGATGTACCCGATTTCTTAAATTTATTTTGTGAAATATAATATACATATCTGAATGTAATACATGTGGTAAGAAGGGTAACTCTCAAAGTTTTTTTCGGTCACATCACAAGTGCTCTATGTGAGCACCTCGCGTAACACGTCACACATCAAGCCGATAGTCTATCTCCTGCCAAACCTTGTGTAGTGTGTCACGGTCAATCTCTGCAATGGCTGCTGTGTTGCGGGCGCGAAGGTCACCCAATGTTGTTGGAAGTGGTGGTACGTAAACACGATCCTTCATGAAACCCCACAAAAAGAAATCACACGCGGTCAGATCGGGGGAACGAGGTGGCCAACGAATGAGAACTCGATCCTCCTGAGATGCACGGCCTATCCAGCGCTGTGGCAATGCCTCATTGAGATGATCCCGAACGCTGCCATGGTAATGCGGAGGAGCACCATCCAATTGAAGAATGAAATCTGCACTATCCTCTTCGAGCTGTGGAAGGAGCCATTGTTGCAGCATATCAAGAAAAACATGTCCTGTCACAGTAGGTTCAAGGAAGAAAAAGGGCCCATAAATCTTTTCAGGGGAAATAGCACAAAACACATTCACCTTGGGTGAATCGCGTTGGTGTTCCACAACTGCGTGGGGATTATCAGTTCCCCAGATCCTTACGTTGTGTCTATTCACATTCCCAGAAAAGTAAAACACCGCTTCATCACTGTAACGTAACCTTTCGGCGAACCCATCCTCTTCCATTAACGTGAGAAAATCAGCACAGAAAGACGCTCGAGCAGCATAATCAGTGTCTCTTAAGGCTTGTAGCAGTTGCAAGCGATAGGATTTCATTTGTAAACGTTTCCGCAGAATTCGCCATACAGTTTTCTGTGGCATTTCAAGTTCCCTCGCTGCCCGGTAGGTAGACTTCTATGGACTCCGCACAAAACTGGCGCGAACACGTTCCACTGTCTCTTCCTCAGCTGAAGGACGGCCAGTCGATTTTCGCTTAGAGATGCAGCCCGTATCTCTGAATTTTTCATACCACGTACGAATGGTTTTTCCATTAGGTGGGTCTCTGCCATACTTGGTACGGAAATGCCGTTGAACACTCATCACACAGTTGTTTACATGGTAATCCAGCACACAGAACGATTTCTGCTCTCCAGTCAGCGCCATTTTCGTTAACTGCTTCCAGCGCCGCGTAGCGGTAGACAATGCAACCACGCGGGACATAAACTAAACTCAACTAAACTTTGAAGTTTTACCTTTCCTTGCGCGTAGCTCACATTAAGATATGTTCATTATATTTCACAAAATAAATTTATGAAATCGGGTCCATCATTTTGACTTACCCTGTATAAGGGAATATGAACGTTAATTTGGTTACGAATGTTTATTCATTACACGATGTAATTCTAATATAATCTTTTGTGTAGACTAGAAATAATATATAATTATATGACTACTTTGAGTAATAGTACATTCTCCATAGCATTTAATAATTGATGTCTTTAAATACAACAAAGTATATCAAGATACATATGTAGATGTAGAAAGATGAATGTTAATTCCAATAGGAATATACAGGATGTAATTCTAATATACTATTTTATGTAGATGAGAAGTAATATACAATTATACGACGATTTTGAATGATACTGAATTCTCCAGAGCTTTTAACATTGTTTATGAATGTAGAAGTAAAGTATATCTAGGTAAATGACTAGATATAGGAAAGTAAATGTTTATTAAAAAGGAATATTTACTAATTACACGGTACACGGTGTAATTCTGTTATATTATTTCATCTAGATTTGACATTATATACAATTATAAGATTTTTTGAGTAATGGTACATTCTCCAGAACATTAATATTTTATGGTGTTTAGGCCATGAAGGTATATCAAAATTAATGACTAGATATAGATCTAGTCTCTCAAAATATTTTTGAGTCGATGTATTCATAAATTGAGAAGAATATAATCATGTGAAAAGTAATGAAGCGATATTATTTTCCTTTGATTCTTCTTCGTTGAGAAACGGAATATTTATGTGTCCAGATAATTATTTCGGGACACCGGGGCGCAGATCTCGATTCCTGTATAGTCTGTGATTTGCCGGGATGAACAGGAGCCCTGAATAATGGTCAAAACACTTAACGAACGAAACGTTCAATAACCAGATAACGGTAACGCACGAATGGTCAGAACGAGCTAAACGTAAAGTCGTTAAAAAAAGGAACGATACTCCAACTTAATTGCGACGGAAGTCACCGATATACATATCGCATTTGTAGTTTGTATTAGTATTAGTTCATCTTACGAAATGTTCATGAAATCTTTTATATAACGTCTCAAGACAGTAGAACTGGTCGGTCAAGTACTAGAAATTCACTATTATCTTGAAATCATAAATGTTAAATAACGAAACGTACGTTGAAATGTTTTGCATTATAGCAATTTGCATTTAATGTCATCATCAAGGAAATAATTGTAGCGCACTTTCTGAACGGTGTTAAATATTTTTACAAGGCTGCAACTAAAAGTTTGATAATTTAAACATTGCGATTTCAAATTTAAATTATAATGTTAGTGTTTCATTTTACTATAGCAACAATATTCTACATATAGCTTCTGTCTTTTCAAAAAATAGCCTGACTGAAGATAATGGAAATAGAATTGACGTTTCTGTTCAGTTAATCAAGAGAAACAATGTTCTTCCAATATACACAAAAAAAGTTAGAATTTTTTCAAGTGTACTTACTAAAAAGTAAAAGCCATTTTTAAAAGAGAGTCTAAGCAGACCTGCACCTACCTAGAAAAGTAAGGTAACTAAATTGTCGTATTTGACTGCAACGTGTTATCAATTATATTTATTTTAGAAATGTGTTAAACAATTTGAGTAACGCATAGATTTCTATTGGCATGCAAAATTGTACGCATCCCATTTTTTAATCAACCGAACTTAAGGTAATACAGAACAAGTGATCTATTCTAAAGTCGACTTCATTTAGCTTGTGTGCAGTGTTTCTTTCAGAAGATTTCGTTCGGGGGAGCTTCGAAAATTCTGAATAATGCATATTGACTGCAATATTGTAAATTATAAAATAACAATTGTGTTACTTAGTAATATGTCGTACTGCTTAGCTAACCTCAAAATAACATGAACAATGATTATAGAATCTGCTATTACATACGTATTTCAGTATATGTGTAAGTAATATAAGTGTTGATACTAGTTCTTTTGGAGCGGTTCTTTCCCCCGGAAATATGCCTGGAAGAAATAGTGGCTATGTGTGAAAGATAGTGTAAAACAAGTTCACTTGATTGTTTATAGTGTACCTATGTTGTTCAATCGTACTATCTGTATAAATGTTGCCGGTCATCTTTGACGTTGCTGTTTTCAATTTCACTAATAATTATATGAGCAGTTTTAATAAAAGTGCTAACTTACAATAATAAGTTTAGCACAAGAAGGTTTTAACTTTGTACATCAAATACTCTTGTTATGTTAAGTGCTTGTCACTTGCAAATTAGGTTCTGTGCCACA
>JAGDQP010018336.1:19875-36742 GCA_022664845.1 Lepisma saccharinum
GAATAATATAGTCTTGTTCAGCAGTTCAGTGTTTTTGATCTTAATTGCACGACGTGCAACTATGTTTTGTTGTCAGTGATTCTTTACATGTGGAGTGCCAAGTCGTACGAATTGTGCAGATGGTCCGAAGATTTCCAAGCTGAATTTGTCTATGATTTTCTTGGCTAAATTAGGTTGGTGGATTTTGCAATGATGTCATTTTGTGTAGGGATGTCGCGCATGATAATGTCTGGAGGTATGTATTTTAGAAGCTATAGAAAGTTTTGGATTTTGAGACGTAGTATTAAATTTAGTCATTAAGAAAGAATGTGTTGAAGTTGCAGTAATGCCGGTGACAGAATCTTCGTTGTAACTGTGTTCTATGCTATGGTCGGAGTCAGATTCGCTTAACGTATTAGATTTCATAGATGATGGTGAGCGTGGAGAATTGTCATTGGTAGAGGAAGTGCGTTTTTGTTGTCCTTGTGTTTTGGTTTCAAATATAGCTGAATACTATGGTGGATCTTGATATGGTGGTCCAGATATTTGCAGTGGCAAATAATGTATTTCAGTTGGATATTGATGATTAGACATGCTGAAGAGAATGGTAGCTGTCAGAGGGATGAGTAGCGTCTTGACATAAGTCAGTCCAGTGAGGTGAATGTAGGAGGTTGAAACTGTGGTGCTGAATGATTTAGAGATCAGTCTCTGAGCTATATCTCAAACTAACTTGTACTTTCCAGCATTGAAGAATGCCGTTTGTTCCAATGTGGTTGTATATGAACTTTTCTCGCCTGTGCGTATGCTACTCAGGGTTCTCGTTAGTGCATTAACAGTCCACAGTTAGGCTAGGTTAAGTTATGTGCCACTGTTTTTTTATTTTTAATTTTTACAATTGAAGGATTGGAGAAATAAAGGAGATAAGTCCATTTACGGGATTTTCTTTCTTTTTTAAGCTTTGCAACACAATTATCAGATGGAAAATAACGAGGTTCAGTCCATGTGAAATCGAAAGACAAAAAAAAAAAAAAAAAATAAGCCAAGCGGAATAAAGGAGACCAGTCCAACTTTAAAATGCTCTCCTGTAAATTATATAAAATAGATTAATCCCCTTTATTTCTCCAACCCTTCAATTGCTAGCTACCAATGTTACTAACACCCGTCAGAAGGTTATGGCCTCTTTATAGAAAAGGCTTGTAAATGGATAATGGAAAGTGTTCAAGGAAGGATGGTCTAAGGAAGGTACTAATACTTTATTATCATTTATTTCATTTACATAAATTGATTATCTTGGGCATTACAAGCTTTGCGCTTATAAACATTATGGTTGGTTAATTAATGGAAAGATGAGCATGAAGTGCAACTAACATCATAACATTTATAAACAGTACAGGTGATTGATAAATATTCTCTCGTAGGGGCTATTCTAGGAATTTAAGATAGACAGATAGACTTCTCCTTACATTGGTGATTACTGTGCAAATATGGTGGTAAAGTGTGAATAATATGAAAATTCAGTGATCATTCTGCTGCTGGTTAGCCAGTGTTGGGATTGAGAAGTAAAAACATGGTCTGGAGTATGTTGCGTGAAGTGTGAATTTGAAGATCTCTTGTACAGTGTATTGGATTTCTCGGTGGCGTTTCCCTATCAAACGGAAAGAAGTTTTGAAGGGTGATGGTTAAGAAACAGCAGTTGCTCTATGGTGATTTGTTGCTGGGCTGACCGATGAGGTGTTAGTTCTTCTGGAAGACGTAAGTGGGCGATGTAAGCTGGTTGGTCTGGTTCTATTGTAGGACGTACGTTACACTTATAACTGAAAGATGGATGTTGTTCGTCACAGTTGGCACATTTTGGAGGATTTTGTAAGTTTGCGCAGTCTTTCGTCTTGTTTTTTCCTGAACAATATCCACAAGTTGTAGTGTTACTACATATGTTGGTCGGATGCACGTTATGTGATTGACAGTGTTCACATCTTAATGGTAATGGTGGTGTAGTACGTGATGGCTCAACTCTGTATCTCGTTTTGTAGATGAAAGCTCCAGATGCAAGAAGGTTGTCTATAGTGGATTGATGGTTGTTAAATACTCTGACCATGTAACTTGGAGTTCCTTATTGAGTTTTAATCCCGATAAATTTGATGACAGTGTGACCTTCCAGTCGCAATTCCTCCTTTTTTTCTGAGTCTGAGATGTCGGGAGCAACGACACGAATGACGACAGGAAGCATAGGAGATCTACGATGCGGTGGCTGTTGATAGATGGGTTTGCTGTTCATTGGTGTGAGTTGAGCATTGGAGCCAAATATTTCAAAACTGTATTTATATCTAATAGTTGTATCTAGAGTAGAGTCAGGAGACTTGATGATAATGCCGTTGCTTGTGGTATTATTTGATAAATTTTGGCTGGCGGTACATATTGTAGAAACCATTTCAGAAGTAGTTTTGGTGTTTGATATCTTACGTCAAAGTTTGTCAGGAGATGAGCATGAAGCGATTTAAATGATGAACTATTGGAAGAATGGTTGCCACGCGTTCGAAGATCAGAGTCGTTCATTTGATGATCAGACTCGCTTTCGGAGTTGCTGAGTCTATGCGATTTCTTCATAGGAGCTGAATTTGATTTGCCTGGAAGATGAACGGTCGATGATTGGGATCATGAACTAGTATTCGATAATTGATCTTTGCTACATTTGTGCTTGGAAGATTTGCTCAATTATGTAAATTTTGGAGTTACTGTAGATGATGTTCGCTGTACCACAGATGGAAGGTTCTGTTTGTTAGATTAGCTTTTGTTCTTTGGCCTTATGATCAAAAGATGATGATCAGTCTATGTATAATGACTGTAAAAATATAGCTCAGATTAACTCGCACCCTCCGACACTGAGCATTGACGTCAATCCTATTGTAGCTGTATACGTACTGCTTCTCACTAATGCGTATGCAACACTAGATCATCGGAAGCTAGGCTAGGTTTGAATTCTGTTCTGGCCATTCGGGAGTGGTCAGTCATGTACTTGGTCAAACTTTAATATCCATACATGAAATAGTTTTATTTTATTTCATGTTAAACCTTTAATATACTTTCAAAGATATATGAACAAATTATATTAGTTGTAAATAATAAAATTGTATAACCAATGTAAAATTCTTCAAAAATAACCCTACTTAAAAAATGCTTTCACCTCAAAAAGTTGAAATGTTTTCCCTGCCATATATTGGGCACCAAATATAGAACTGGTTAATGTCAAATAATACAGAGTTGAATAATGTTTAAAATAGCTCATTACAAGCCTAAACTCAATAAAACTACTTGCCCGTTGAAAACCTAAACGCACTTAAATTAGTAATCAGAGAAATATATTTACATGCATTGTAAAATTCAGGTTAATTAGAATTTATACACTGTCCAGATATCAGGAACTTGCTCATAGTTGAAATTGAAGAGCATCTGTAGCATTTCTAACCAGTTTCATTTTAGTTTTTGCTTGGGGGGGGGGGGCAGACCATTTAGGAAAGGTTTATATATCACCTGGCTCCTCCAACCCATTTCCAAGTGTAGTTTTTACTTCATACTCTGCATATACGTAATTAGGGATTTCGCCAGAGACCCCCTTTGTATGAGTCTCATCCTCCATCAGAAGCACCCCTAATGTTAATAAACACGGTCAAAAATCGACAGAAACCGTGAAAAACTCCACTTACATCCTCCCAAATATGATTTTGCACACCCCATACAAACAATTCTGGCGGCATTCCTGTACGTAATCCACATATATTGCTTTGCTGTTAATATGAGATTGCTAAAACAAGTAACAATCATATCTGACATAAAAAATAAGGATATATTAGTTGTTAACGTTTTGTATAATGTTAATGAGCGACTTCATTGTAGCGATCATTGACAAAATCGTCGATAGATTTTTTAACCTCTTTCCGCTCCACAGCCAAAACAACAACTAAGTGAATCAATCATCAAAAATTCATCACCGAAATTAGTTTTTCAGTCTTGTTAGAACCAGAAAGTAAAATAAATTATTCGTTAAATGGTGGTGGTCGGCAGTGACAAATGGCTGATTAAAGCAGCCTTCTATACTTTCCATATATACTGTCTATACTGAGCTCTGTGTCTTGAGGTGTACGCTACTAAACCGGCTAGAGACAGAAATCTTACATCCGCTGATACTGAGGCAGGCTAATGAAGGAAGAGACTCAGTAAATTAGTTAACGCCGAATAGAAAAAAAAAAGATTAGATTCTTGTTGCGGTTAACAGAAACTCCAGAAGAACAAAAACAACCAACTGACGACAGTCTGCGTAATGGCACAGACAAGTAAACATTATGGTGACTAACCTCTTATAATGGTCACACAACTTGAATAAAAATTGGATTTGTACATCAAAATTTGCAAGAAAGAAGAACTATTTCTACTTTCAACCCACGAAGCTGGGGAAACTAGAGCAAAGACAATAGCACTGGACTTCCTCTAAACAACACAACATAATCAACTTTTACGGAGAGGGAAAACAAAACATATAGACAAAAATGTTAAAACAAAGGCCTCCATTAAGGCCACCGCACCTTTCAGGGAAGGCAGAACTTGTTAGACAAAAGAAATTCAACTTCCAAAACACGTAAATCCCCACATTTACTCCCCTTCGGAAGTGAGATGTTCTCAAACCTAAAGAAATATTAGAGCTTAGAATTATCTTACAAATTAATATGAATAAAACGCTTTAATCTTATCTACTTGACAATTCTGAATTTCTGACTCCCGCAACATATAAACCTTGGGTGCCCTTACATATAAAAGAAAGACTGCCCACCAATACCAAAACGGTACACACTGAGGGGTGTACATTCATTTTCAAAATCTTCAAATCACACATTTTAGCTAGTATGTGCTGAAGTAGAACAATGAAATCCCAGCCCTTCTATTCTTTTTTAATACAAACGTGCTGGCATAAAATTATAAAAATGAAATATTGACTCAATAATGTTAAGAATTCCAATTTGCTACTTACAATATACTCTTTCTCTTGTATTAATAAATATCGTTCTTAAATATTCTCAATTTCTATTTCACATTTCATTTATTTTAAAATTTGTTAAAATATTTGTGTTCTCGCGGGGTTGAACTCGGCAGGCAAGCAATTTTTCTGTATACTAGCCTGCCAGTGCACACACTTTGAGAATCACCGTTATAATAAATCTAGTCAATGTTGGACAGGCACTGCACAGGGTTTCTCGGCGATAAGATTGTAATCGATGTAGACGTAACGCAGAATTATTCTTGAGCAGCACTGATATAAAAGGAAAAGAGTATATAGATATAAACTTCTTTACAGAAGATGAAGATAAACGCCCGACTTCAAAACGCTCTATAAGCAAAAATAAAAACGATTCTTAAAATATTTATCTCATTTTCGTTTTTTTTTTTTTTTTTTTTTGTATGAGGTCGGCGTGAAGTGAGTTTCTATAACATGCAATTTAAACTCCCTAAATTACATTGGGTAGTACGGTACAAGTAGTTGCTTTAGTTAGAAATTTGTTTCTAAACTCGCGTAAAAAAATCGAAATTAAAAAAAAATAGTATTTTCCCTTACTTTTCAGTGTGTTTTTCTGTCGGTTTAACGAGCCTTTTTAAAGAAGTTTTCTTACGTTTTAGTTCCTTTATATTCTCAATATCAAGTAGGGCAATTCCCCCCCATACCCCCCTAAATGGCCCTTGTGTTTCTAGTATTTCTAGCCACTTGGAGGTTGTTTCGTGAAATATTATTTTGCGGTATATGTCCTTCACTACAAAGTCCTTGATTGCAGTCAAAAAGTGGACATAGTAGCTTCTGGTTCCAAGGTGAAGATTTAAAGTGTTTCTCTCTATTGTTGGTGCTCTATTTGAGTGGATGGACCAATTAACACTTGTCAATTATTTATTTTTCTTTTAAGTTTCTCCACGCTTTTATTCTTCTATCTCGATATTGGTGATATCAAAGACAGATAATCCACGTAGGACACGCAGGCGATCCATTTAATAAAGCTGTTTCACTTGTTTTATACGATGTCACTGTCAGTACTCGTCTGATTGGCTGCATTTTCTAATGACGTAAAAATAACTGACCAATCCCGAATGCCAAATCACATGCAATAGAAAATGGTAGTTAGGATAAAGAAAAAGGTCGCGATCGGCACAACCGATCCATCAAAAAATGCGTACGGCACGTGTGTTTAATTCGTCTTGTGGCGCCACCTGTCTACTGCAAGTTCTGGGAACTCTCTATTACAATTAGTGGAAATAACTGATCTGATATTACATTGCTCCCACCGAATTTCACTTGACTACCCCTTATAATTCACGACAGTTAATTATCCAGCCTTGTGTAATTAAATCGTATTTCGAATTGCAATATAAATGCCGATTCTGCATTTTAGAAAATAAAAATAAAATAACTAAAGAGAACAATAAATTGATCCTAAACATATCCGTGTTACAACCAAGCACCTACACATTCATTTTACATTAATTTGTAGCAGACTATGTAGCAATTATGTAATGAGTGAAATAGAATCGTTAGAGATTTCCCTTTACAACTTTATGTGATAAGTGTGAACTAGTTAATGAAAGCACTTTCCCATCATGCATTGTAGCGTACAAAAAATCATTAATCATACTTTTGAGGTGATTGTGCTAACTATACAGAGTCATGTTTGAGTCGAAAGTCTCTCAGCATGGTTAACTGATGATTTGACATTTCTTCCTGTCGCAATGACATGATGTTCTTAGAAATCTTTTAGCTTTTAAGTCTACTTATAACCACCACGTTCACCGAACATTACAACACGTGATCGATTTACGTAATAACTAAAACCACTTATTCACCGTGGATATTTTAACTTGTATAACATCGATATAATTCTTTGATAATCTGTTTTCACTATTATATAATGTATTCATTGGTTTTAGTCGTTTTTCTGTCCACCTATACAAAGGTCTCAAACAAAAAAGATAGGGGGAAACTGATTTTACATTTGTGTTTAAAAAATTGTCATTTCTTTTTTTTTCACTTGCTGTTACTCAACATAGTGTTGACGTAGAAGGAACATTTTTATACGGTCTATTTAGTTTTAATTACACTGTATGTTGTATACGTATGATGCTACGAAACCACATTACAGTGTAGTCCATTAAGTATGGGGAGTGTTCAAAGAAGCCACAAAAATACGCTTTTGATTTTGAAGATACCTTTCTATTTTTGGTAATTCAATTCCTGTCGCATATAGGAACTATTTCTGAGACAGGCCTTGGTCATACATTGAACATCCGTCTTCTAAATATACTTCAATGTGTTTTATTTTGATGTATCATACGAAAATAATATGAAAGTTATTCTTACCTTTTTTATCGAAGTATCGAACGTTGCTTTTGGCGAGCTGATTTCTCTTCGATATGACTCGAATGTTGCTGTGAGATTCCGTTCCATTTAGATTTTCCTTCGGCCATGTCGCAATACTTCATTCGATCTTGGAGTGTGTCAACATCAAACAAAATTGTCTTGTTTCCTCGGGAGCCTCTCAGGATAAACCGTTATGGGCGTCATTTCTTTATCGCAAAGTTAATTTTGATTATTTTCAGAAATAAATCATGACTTTAAACTTTGATATCTTAAGGATGAAAGATCAAAGTTTGTAATACGAAGGATTGCCCTGTAAAATAAAATACTCCCCTTAATTTATATTCAGAACGAAATAAACAACTAATTTTGTTTCTTGAAAGATAAAACAATACCGTATCCACGGTGAGATCTTTATTACATTTGTTAATAAAATCAACAATGATTTAATTTTAATTTTTACTGCCATTGTTTCCTACTATATGGAGCCAGAAATATAATAATTGTTATTTTACATGCTTTTATGTTCTTAATATTTCTTTCTGTTTATAAATCTTTTCGCTTTTCATAGAAATGGAGATCGCTAAACGTAAAATAGCCATAGCTTTTTGTACAAGTCTTATTATATTATAAATTTAGATCCTCATGCTTAGTGCTTAGTTGAACATAAAAGCGGTTCATTCCTAGGTGGTCCGAGCGGTCCGTTATCTAAGCAATTTTTGCGGATTTCCCCCAAAGCCTTAATTATTACCCTCGTTTCTGGAATTCATTGATTGAATTGTTGACGTTTCCAAATAGCTACTAAACTTCAAAAGACGACGACATCTACAATTCTTCCTTGTTAAAACCGAGTTTCGAATCAATACACGCAATGAACTGAACTCGAGACTTTGCCAACCTATGGACGAGCCAAAGTCATCATATTTTGTTCTTGTACCCTTTTATTTACTTATGCTTTCTAATTGAAGGTGATAATCTTAATTTAATTTCTTTCTTATTGTCGAGTGAGTGATGACTCTCGTTACCTTGAGTCAGGAGGTCCTGGCTTGGTACCGAATATGCACACATGTGGTTAAGAGCCCACTTCACAATAAATATCTTGTATTTAAACTATGTCGTATTTATCTAATGGAAGGTTATGGCAAACCAACATCGGTTTACGTTACCAGGAAACTTCGGGTCAGAGATATGCTTCCGATAAAGATAAGATAAAATGAATTATATGAGCGTTAGAGATATGCTTCCGAACAGAATGCTTATCATTATCATCACGCAGGAAAAATAGCATGACCTTTGCAACATCTGAAAGCTATATAGGCTGTAATGTTATACACTTTTGTTGTATCCTTAGAAGAACGGTTTTCCTAACCTTATTTCAAAGTACCAAACAATGATGTGAGTGAGGAAAACCTGGGACAAGACCAATGAGGAATGGCTTATTCCGGAGTTCCATCTAGGTACTTCCGGTTATATGGCATGCACGTTTGTAATGACAGATAGAGCGTGATGATACTTTGTTAGACAGATGTAACACGGAGGTTTATTCTCAGGAATTTTCCGTACAATAGCTTCTAGAAGTGCTTATAGTGTGGCTCAAAATTTAGTTAAAATTTTGACTTGGTTTTGGGAGTACTAGTTTTCACTATAATGTGAGGCAATTTTATGGCTTAGTAATTCTACATTTTCTGTGTAGAGTAAGTCTTTCTATACTAGTTTTTCATTTTAAGTTTATAAGATGGCGCTGTAATTAAAGCAAAGCTTATAGAAAAAAAACAACGAATGAACAAGCATCCTGATATTTGAGGTGAGAAAGTCTACAGTCAGATTCATAGCTGTACTGTGAAAGATGGTTCCTTAAAATTAAGAAGAAAAGAAGTTCTTAAGAATGTACCGAGAAGAAAATGTCCTATAAATAAGATATCAACATTCTCTCACAAGTTTTAAATGAGAACGTTCCAGTGTGGAAATAAAACCTGTTACCGGTTACCAGTTTCATGACAATGCATTTTCGAAGTTTCGGCCGTGAGGCCATGCCTTCCATCTGTAGTGACTCGTTGGCTTGATGATGGACGTATGTGGTTAGACAGGGTGCAATTGTCGCTTCCCTGGTTAGTCATGATGCTAAATAGAAGGAGAAGAAGGGATGGCGTAGATGTTAAGCCACAATGTTACACAATTGCAGTTGTTATGCAATGCTCTGGAGCGTGTTATATTCTTCAAGAAATATCGTGAGTTGAGTTCATGTTATATTAAAGTTCAGAATTATGGTCATTAGTTGTAAAATGGGTGATCATATCGGACGAGGCATAAGGTATGTGTATCTGTATGGTAATAGTGTGCCAATCTCTTGTAGAGGGACATGTTGAGTAATGCTGATGCGGTGCCAGAATGATCGTGTAGAGCGAGCAATGAAATCGGAGAGAAGTTCAAGATTAAGGTCTTCATGTATTTGAATAATTCGAGTATCCTTCGAGTGGCCGGAGATGATGCGAGCAGCTAAATTTTGAACTATTTGAAGTTTCTTGAGGTTAGTAGAGGCTGCATGTTGCCAAGCAGGAGCAGCATAAGTGAGTATAGGTCGGATCATCATTGCATAAATACGTAGCTTTAGTTCAATTGAAAGCGCCATGGTTCTTTGTGTTGCTCGTTTGGCAGCAGACTGTAAATGAGATGCAAATGTTAATCGTCGATCAAGGTCAATTCCGAAATATCTTGCAGTATTCTGTATAGTTAATGGTTCATTGAAGAGGCTGAGCTGTCTTAGATCACGAGGTCTTCGTCGAGTGAAATAAACTACTGCAGTTTTGTCCGGGTTAATTTTGATTCGCCATTTGGTAAGCCACTGTTGAAGGAAATCAAGATGTCGCTGAGCTTGTAGGTGAGCATATCTATGGTTGCGGTGAGAAGAGAATAGTGCTATATCATCAGCAAATGTAGCAAGATTGGTAGACGGTGTGGTAGGAAGATCAGCTGAATAAAGATTGAAGAGCAGTGGTCCTAGTACTGAGCCTAGGGGGACCCCAGCAGTGATTGGTAAGGTTGCAGATGTAGTGCCATTACAGGAAACAAAGAATGTGCGCTCAGTAAGATAAAATTTAATAAGCCTAATAAGGTAATATGGAAAAGCAGCTTGGATTAGTTTATACACTAGTCCAGAATGCCAAACACGATCAAATGCCTTGGATGAGTCAAGGAATACGCCTATGGTATGGCCAAATGAGTTGTACTGATAAGTGATATTTTCAATAACTCGTACGAGCTGTGAAACTGTGTCAAATCCCGGTCGGAATCCATACTGATGAAAAGGTAGAAGATTGCGTGCTACGACATGTTGTGATAGTCGACGGTGAATTAGCCATTCAAAGATTTTGGCAAGTACAGATAGCAAACTAATTGGTCTATGGTTAGTTGGAAAAAGATGATCTTTGCCGGTTTTAGGTATCATAATAACTTTGGCAGTTTTCCAATGCTGCGGAAAGTAGCTGTGTAGTAACATGGAGTTGAAAAGACGTGTGAGCAATACAAGTAGTTTTCTGGGTGTATTTTTGAGAGCTTGTGCAGAAATATGATCAGATCCAGGAGCACTACGACCACGAAGTCTACGTATGACCTGCTGAACTTCACGTGGTGTTGTAAGATCAGTTGGTGGAAAAGGGGCATTAAGCCTAGTAGTGCGTACAGTGTGGTTTACATGTTGGATGGTAGGTTCATCATAGGGTTCTGGATTGAGCATAAACTGTTGCTCCAACATTTCAGAGAAGACCTGCGCCTTATCATCCTGCGTAAATACCAGCCCATGTGGTCCATGGAGTGGGCGAGAAGCTGTAACAGTGCGAGGATTAGTAAATTTTTAGCTAATTTCCAGAATTCAAAGTTCGGTTTGTCCATTTCATGAAGTTTGAGGTCCCAACGTTGAATTGTAATTCGTTGCAGTCTGTGCCGTACTCTTTTGCTTATAGAATTGTATAGTTTCTTCCATTGTGGATCACGTGTAAGCTGCCATCGTTTGCGTGTCCATCGTTTTATAGATATTAATATTTGTGTACGAAGTTGAGAAGTAGTATGAGATCTGGAGTCCTGCTGCAACGTAACAGTAGTAGTTGTGAGTTTCATAGCTGTTTGCAGGTTTGCTGGGAGATGTTGAACTGCCTGTTCTATATCCTGTGGAGTATTAAGAGTAGTCCTAGTATCCGTAGTAGCTGCAAGAAACTGTTTGTAAGCATTCCAGTCAGTTTGCTTGATGATAGGTAAATTAGTAGACTGCGGTGTATGTTGATGTTGAATATCCAATCGGACAGGGATATGATCCGAGTCAAGGGCATGAATGGTGTAGGGTCCATCAATTATATGAATCCCTTTATGAAGAGCCATATCCAGGACATCTGGCCTACCACCATGCTTGGGAAAACAGGTAGGATCTGGTGGTGCAGTAGGAGTGAGATCCAAAGTAGGCAAAGCTTGGTATAGAACACCTCCAGCCTGATTTGGATGTTGCGAGTTAAAATAATGATGTTTGGAATTTAAGTCACCAGCAATGAGAACTCTAGGACCAAGTCGACTGAGTTTACGTAAATCTTCAACTATCAGTGGATTTTTGGGTTGTTTATAAGCTGCAATAAAAACAATAGGAACATCAGTGGTGAGTAAGGTAGCGCCAGTAGCTTTCAGAGACTGTAGTGGTGGTAATTGTAGCGGTAAATGTCTTTTAAAGAGTATGGCTGTGCCACCTTTAGGTTAATTACGGTCAGTGCGAAGAGTATCATAATTTCTAATTTTAAAAGTTTCTGGCGGATGAAGGTTTGTTTCATTAACTAAAATTATGTCAAGAGTAGTTTCAGTAATGAAGTGTTGAAAAACTTGTTTTTGTGTGGCAATACCATCCGCATTCCAGAAGGCTAATCGTATGTGCCGTGAAGGTAGTGATTTATTGTGTGCCATGTCCAAGAAGCCGCATACCATTTCAATAATTATTTGTATTTGCTGATTTAAGCTACTAGCTGAGAAGATTCGTTGAAGTCCATCTTTGATACGTGTCAGTGTATTCAGTAAATGAGGTCCTTTGAATAGATCAAAAATATCTTTGATGGTACTGGTAACACTTGTGGTGGTGGTGGCTGGATCTGTTGTATCAGTAGGTGTTTGCTTGACAGAGTTGCCAGCTACAGTTGTTTTAATATTAGAGGCAAATGGTTTATTAGCTAGGGATGCTGGAGTTGAAGTAGTAGCTGCAGTAGTATTTTGCACAGTATTTGTGGAGGTAGTTTTCTGAGTAGTTGAGTCTTGCTTACGTTTGAGAGCTGTCTGTAGAGTTTTGCACCCACGAAAGTTAGCAGGATGATCGCCCCCACAGTTTGCACATTTGGCAGGCGTGTCCCTTGTTTTCTTGGGACATAAGTGCGCTAGATGAGGACCCGTGCATTTCACGCAACGGGGTAGATTATGGCAGTTTTTTTGAGAATGACCAAGGCGTTGACATTGGTAGCATTGCAAAACGCCTGGAGCCTTATATGGTTCAACAGTGACTGTATAACTGAGTAAGTACTTTAAGTTATAGACTTGTTTAATATCGGGCACTTTACGAAGAGTGGCAAGAAATAACGGATATAATATTTTGGCATGTGTTTCTTTATCTTTTCCGTGAAGTTGTGACACTTCAATTACTGGAATATCTTGATCCTGCAAATCCTGGTAAATGTCTTGGATTGGCGTATCGATTGGTAGTTTACGTATTACTACTTTCAGGGGTCGATCTTTCTTTTGCAGCTCAGTAGCATACTGACATTTTTGTTGCTGACAGTAAGCAATGATTTTATCATAATCAGTTTGATTGTGCACTTGAAATCGAATATAATCAGCGGCATGTTTAACATATGGTTTGATTTGACAGACGGCTGACAATGATTTTCCAAAGTGATATTTGTCAGTGATTCCATAAATAAATATAGGAGATGGTTTAGTAACAGCATGTTCAGATCCAGAAAGTGATTCAGAGTCATCAGCACTACTGAGTGTTTCAAACATATTGGATGTTTCAACTGCTTTAGCAGCAGGTACTTTCTGACCAGACTTGGCAACCTTTTTTGGGACACTATAAGCATCCATATCAATATCTTGTGAGACAAGAGAATCAGTCTGACTAACTTGACTAGGAGGGAGTTCAGGAAAATCATCTTGCGAATTAAAGTTAGGAGGCGTAAGTGTATTCGTTTGATCAACAGTAGATATGACTACAGGGTTAGCCGATTGCGATGTTTTCCGAAGCGAACGGCTGTGTTCAAATTTACTCATGCGTTTTACAAATCTTACTCTGTCTTGTACTCGTCTTTGCGTATCAAAGGCATCACGTGTCTTGTAACTGGAGACAGCACTGCGTCTAGTGGGTTTTTTGTTCATATTGAGATACAAATCTTCGACTTTGGTAGTAACAGCGTGAAGCGTTATTGGTGGAGGAGAACAGCCCCGTGGGCGGCCGGGCTCCGGGAGATTGTACTTCTTGAGGTCTTACAGAGAACTTTCGTCGCTCTCTTTCAAATTACTATTATTTATTATGTTGTCAAGTAATTAGCATCAATTTTCCGCCCCAGGGGAGCTTAGCGAGCACCAATATCAGCGATTGGAACACCTAGAATGGCTGTACGAAGCACACGGGCATCCGCAAGCAACGGATCCTATTACTCATATGAAAACCTGTGATAACGTGATCTCATTTTAAATTAAATCAGACTGTTGGTATCTCATTTGCAGAAAATTGTCTTTCGGTGCATCAATAAGAACTTGTTTCTAAATTAAAAAAAAAACACCTTTCTTTTTAGTGTTATATTATTCTGCACTGAACACAATCCCATTGTTTTCGATTTTTGAAAATTATGAGAAGACTCTTTTATAATTTTGGAAATTATGAGAGATATGGAACTGGCGCCATAAATGGTCTCAAGCTTATTTTTTGCGTACGTGTTTTACTGTAAGAAATTTAGGTTATTGCTTTCCAGAATTGTAATATTGTCTTTCATCTTCCCATAATTTCCAAAAGTAAATAATAGGGGTGAGTTCACTACACATTATAAAAATAAAAATCTTGAAGTTTTCAATTCTTTTGGAAATATGAAGAAGGATTCCGATTGGTCACTTACTCCAAAATTTAGAATGAGAATTTAAGGAAGCTCTCATTCTTTTTGGTCAAAAGTCTAAACAAAGGTGAGTCTTACCTCCGGAACAGTATGAAACTATCGTCGTAGTTATCCAAAAAATATGTAAGTTTGTTTCTAATCGAGATAGTAGTATTCCTTGTCGAAAGTTCCCAAAGTAACCTATTTAGCTGTCTAGAGAAAAGTAGTGCGAAAATCTGCTACAAAGATGCAGTAAAGAAAAACGAATTTATTAGAAGAAGGAAATAAAGCAGAGTGACGATTCAGATGATCATCAATAGCATATTATACAAAATGGAACAGATTTCGACTTTTAGTCTTGAAGGGATGATATACTTTTCTTTTAATTTTAGATGTACTTAGCGTCCGAGATTGCAATTCTGTCACGTTTCCGAGACACAGATTGCCGAAAGCGTGGGAACATAAACTTTAAAGCTTCAAATTCCCAATACCATAAAACTTTAGGCCTAGTATTGTCAAAGACAATTATTCAAAATTGTACAATGGGTGCGTAACCAAAGAAAGAAAGAAATTCTCTAAAGTTTATAATAAACATGAATGTGAAGACTTTCTATCATATAACAATAATCCTTTTCCTGCAAGTCAATACCCAAAAAAATTTCATACCATAAACGATTTTATACAAATATGCGTGGTTGAATAACAGCCTTACGATTACATACTTTCAAGGAATCATTTTGTTTATTTGTTAGCATTGAGAGATAATGCCATTGGATGGTTGGATGACGTTTATTACGTAATACGTATGCCATCTTTACTCAGAGAAATTCGTCCTATTCGTGTTCATTTCGACCTCCCTTTAGTTCTGGGAATTGGCAAAATCCTTTGGAAAATCCATTAAATAATTTAGAATATGCATTTCTGGATACAGTAGGTTTGAAGAGACTGAAGATACCATACCACCTCAGCTGCACTGTTATTGGTATTGGAAATCAAGCTCTAGATTTCATTTTACTACGCTTTCGACAGTCTGTAGCTCTGAAACGCGGCACTCACTAAGACTTAATATCCTTCTTTTTAATGCACTATTTTCACCCCAAACGTGCTGAAAATCAACTTCCTTGTCAGCTAACAAGCATATCCTTACTACGTCGCTTCTCACTCCGTAAATGAACTGAGTCCGGGATTGTTTCATTTAGGAAACGAACCCAAGTTGCACTTTGTGGATTGTGCTTTGAATTTGAATTTATTGAAAGCATTTATAGTTTAGAAAAATGATCGAGATTTCATACAATTAGAGAATTGATTCAATGTTGTACCTAGTTCTTACATATACCTCTCTTTCAGTGATGTAGTTTCTGCAAACGTATGTCTCAAAATTGCACAAATAGACTAATCATTTGTATCTGCCACTTCCGTGGGAGCTACTGCTACTTTGATTGTGCTATAAATCTGTGAACCCATGTATGTCAATATTACAGCAATATTTCGCTTTTCAGATACCTTATCCGCATTGCAAAATATTTAAAATTGATACAAACAAGTATTATATATATCTTCATTCTCTTGTTCCTATGTCAGAATTGGATGTCAGTTACCATATTGAACTGTTACGTAATCCCATTGTCATCGCCACCTTTGTTATTGTTAACAAAAAAATCCATCTATATTTTATTTGAAATTCTCAATTTTTTTATTTGAATCTGTCTGGAAATTAACATCTATCTTTTTCTCTTCCAGGTGAGTAATCTCTTTATGAGATATTTAGTTTCAACTCTTCCTTTCCACATGCTCTGTACGTAATGCGAGTACTTTCTTTCACTTATTTAACTTCCTGAAATGCTAATTTCATTGTCTTTATACAAATGTAGAATATCTTATCTAAAGTTAATAGAAATAGCACAAAGAAACTAAGTAATCAGCACTCTGCCAAAAAATGATTGTGTTAATTTAACATGTTTCGGTGTCCCATTGTAAACCATAAATTTTTTTTGGGTGTTAAGTAAACACAACAAACGGTGTTGATTTCCGTTATTCATCACAATAGAGATGTGTTGTCAATCCTACGTAATGGAGGAATACTCGCACTATCACAGTGTTGATTGAGCACAAGGAAGTAGTGGTTGCCCTGTGATATCGACAAATGTTGAATGAACACATTCATGTTTTTGCAGTGTATAGAGTCTAGTAAGGTAATTTGTCAGCATTTTACAATTAATGTAAAATTCCATACGTTCTAAAAGAATAAACATTTTAACGCCAGTTTTACTCAGCTCATAAGTTTTCATCACTTCTCTGCATTTGAAATTGCGAAGGTGTGAACAAACATATTTTTTTTTTACAAATCAACTTGTATTAATACGCGATGCTGGTGTTCTAGGAAAGTGCAAAGACATGT
>JAGDQP010018337.1:0-36739 GCA_022664845.1 Lepisma saccharinum
AATCACTAAATCTAGTTACAAAAAACCCGGAGGTGAGAGGCGGAAGTAACACGTTAAGGATGTTGGCCACACGCGCCATCTTGGATTTTTATTCCATTTATTTATATGGTATTTTATTTACTAATCCTGTGTCCTCGTAAAGTATAATTTTTAAATCCTGTTTTCACTCAATTATTCTTTACTGTTGTTTTAACTCGTTATAGGTTCAAAAAATAATTATTTTTTATATGAACATAAATAACATTGAAGATATTTCTGAGCCGAGAAAAACAAGCCATTTCTGTTAAATTAAACCTTTTACACGTTTCTGTGCATGAAATATAAGGAAAATACAACTTATTATAGGTACATAAATTCTTTACGAATACAAACCTAACATTCTTTACACTGTCGGTTCTTATTTGTATTTAAAATTACAGTAATTGTAAACTAATCATGAGATTTTTCATGCGACTATGTACGGTATTGCCACCTAGGGGCATTGCCACCTAAAATAACATCAAATTGTGTTACCTTTTTTCCTGAAATTGTTGTAAATTTATATATGTATAAGTTTGCTTTTCCGTGATAGTACTTCGTTGCGTGTGCAACACCGGAAATTTCTACAATACATTTTGCTTATTTGAAATGTTTTGTTGGTTATGGTGATTGTCTGTGTGCTGTTTCTTTTTATCCATACATTTTTGGGTGGGTGTCTGCGTGTATATGAGCTTGGTGTGTTAAACCCCAGTTACATAACCCAACCTTGATTTACTCTATACTTGTAGATCACACCCATATTATCAAAATAAATAATCAAAAAGTTTGAATAAATTCTGTCATGAAATAAAAATTCTTTTCAACTTATTTCCTGATATTATGCATGATACAAACAGGAATAATTCTGCTTGACTGTCAAAAATGTATAGCTGAGGAGTGAAAGAGAAAATTTTATGAAAACGAATAATGAATCTCTCCTGTTGACTCTTTTTCAAATGGGAATAAAAACTGAAAGATTCAAAAGTATGAAATGTAGTTACATTTTCTCATTTTTTGTGGCGTGAGTTATTTATGAAGAGAAAATGTATTGTTCTGGTTTCCTGGCTACTTCGTATTCATGACGCTCATAGCTAATAGTGTTAATATCCGCTCATGGTATTGAAAACCTTTTGTCGACTATAAACAAACCTAGGTTTGTCGATTCTGCAACAGCAAGTTCTTACTCTTGTTTGACAAGTTACGTGTACTGGATTATCTATCGCTTGCTACGCGAAGAGAATTTGGTTACTAAAACTAAATTATTACTTGCAGTATGTTTCTAGTGCTTCAAAGTTAGTAAAAAACTGGGAAAATCGTTTCAACTGAAAGTCTAATAGTCTGTGGCATTATCTATTGAAGATTAATGGAGAATAAGTGCTTTTCTTGTGTACATGAAATACATTTTGAGTATTGGACATTCCAATCAACATCTAGTGTAAAAGAAAAAAGTTTTTAAATATAGTTATTTTTTTCTTCCAAAAAATGGAAAAAATTCTGTGTGAAGATTGTGGTGAATCTGTGTTAAAAAAGAATATTGTACACAAATCACGAAAACATCCTCTTCCAAAGAGTAATATTGAAGAAGAAACAGTTCCTGCTAAGAAACCCAGATTAAGAAGGGAAAATGTCCAGTGTACGAGGATGAAATTAGTAAGAAAACTTTTGATCGACATATGAAAAATACGCATTCCGATGTACAAACGAAAAGTGCCTTATGTCAGACATTCGCTGATTATGAACTCTCTAATAGCGACAGTGGAGATACGCAGTGTTTTCTCGCTTCTATAGAAAAATATTGCGTACATTTCCTGGAGAAGCACGTTAGTGAATGTGATAGAGTTTTAAAAATAAATTTTATTTTGAGTGCTTATTTTGTGAAAATGGGTGGAGAAACACTGTGTTTCTCAGTACATAGTGGCAATAAGTTATTTTCGAAATCAGCAGTTGTGGGAGAAACTATTAAAGAAATATTGGAGGAATTACAGGTAAATCAAGAGGACAGAGCGATTAAGGGTTTGGGCTGGTCCTTATCCTCTACTCCGAATCATAAACTTGAGGTGCATGTTAATTCCTTTAATCCAATTTCCGCGTCGTGCCATATTAAACTCCCTGAGTTTATTAAGAAGAAACGAGCTATTCTTAACGTTAAAAATGAAGACATGAAATGTTTTTTGTACGCTGTGCTAGTTAAGCGTAACCCCGTTGATCAAAAAAAGCATGCTAATCAAGTTTCTCACTACGAGTTTTATGCACATGAAATACTTCCCATTTTTAAAAATAATGACATTTATTTTCCTGTAAGCCTGCATGAAGTTCCCAAATTTGAGAAGCATTACAACAAAATGTTTCCTAATGCTCCAATTTGTGTCAATGTGTATGGTATAGATGATGAAAATGAAAAAGTCTTTCCCCTTCATATCAGCAAACATCAATCTAATGGAACTAGCATAGACTTACTCTGTGTGAAAAAAGAAACCGTAACAACAACAACGGCAACAACATCATCAGCATCAACACCTCTGTCAACGGTTACTCATCATTACTGTTTAATAAGAAATTTTTCTCGTTTAGTGAGGAGTCAGGTTACTAGTGACGAACATCGTTATTATTTCTGCAGGCGTTGTTTCTCCCACTTTATTAATAAACATAAACTAACAGAACATGAAAATTTTTGTCGAGAACATGAACCAACCCACGTCATTATGCCTGTTCCTGGTTCGGTTGTTAAATTTAAAACTGATCCCTCGTTTTTAAAAGCAGATGTTGTAATAGTAGCGGATTTCGAAAGTTTTTTGAAGGCAGTTAGTGAACATCGAGGACAAAAATCTATCAATATTCAGAAGCATAAATTAGCTAGTTACTGTTTCAAAATTCGCTGGTCAGATGAAATCCCAACCGAACTTCAGTTCTATAGAGGTGATAATCCAGCGCAGCATTTTTAAAAAGTTTGCAGAAGGAGTTAGAACATATTGTTACAAGAGTAGAGCAGGATTTACCAATGAACCCTCTTAATTCCGAACAACTTTCTCGTCACCAACAATCGTAGGAGTGTACTATTTGTCACGAAGAATATACTGAAAATAACCCAAAAGTTCATCACCACCATCATTTATGAGGATCTTACCTCAACCCTCTTTGCAATAATTGCAGTCTGCAAGTAAAAAAAACAAAATTTTATAGGATATATTTATGCACGGATTATCTACGTATGACATACATCTCTTCGTGAAAGAATTGGTTGTATTCCAGGTGATATAAAAGCTCTTGCAGAAAGTGAGGAAAAGTATATTGCAATTTGAAAGTTGTTCCATCTCGAAAATGGTAAAAAAATTAAATTAAGATTTTTAGATTTGTACCGGTTTTTGCCATACTCTCTAGATGAATTAGTAAAAAAAATTAAAGCTGGAAGAACTGAAATACACTCATGAATATTTCACCGATGATGTAAAATTTGATTTAAGTAGAAAGAATGGCATTTTTCCTTATGATTATTTTACCGACGCTTCGAAATTTAATGAAACAAAGATACCTCCTCAAGTGAACGCAATAATGAAGATTATGTGTTAGCCCAGCAAGTATGGAAAAAATTCGATTCCCAAACATTTTGAGATTTTCATGATCATTATATAACCACTGATGTTTTGCTAACAGTTGATGTGGTCGAAAATTTCAGAAACATATGCATCACTTCATATGGAGTTGATCCTGCCTTCTCATACACATCCCCAGGTTTATCTTGGAAGGCTATGCTCTATCAATCTAAAATCGAATTAGAGTTATTTTCAGATATTGATAAGCACTTGTTTATCGAAAAATCATTCCGTGGCGGTGTATCTCAGTGTAGCTTAAGGTATATCAAAGCCAACAATCAGTTTCTCGGCAATGAATTCGGTCCACAAAATGAAACCTCGTTTGCAATGTACTTGGACGCGAATAATTTGTATGGTTATACTATGAGTATGCCTCTTCAATATGGAATTTTTTTATGGGATCCAACACCAGAAAATTGAGACTCGAACAAATTTCAAAATTATCCCGACGAAGATGAACTAGGTTTCTCTGCAGAGGTGGACTTAGATTATCCTCAAAACTTACATGATTATCACGCAGATTACCCTCTAGCACCTGACAATAAAATTCCTCCTAACGAAAAACAACGAAAATTACTACTAACACTAAATCCGAAAAGAAACTATGTTGTGGATTTTCGATTGCTAAAATTTTACCTTGCTCACGGCTTAAAACTTGTAAAAGTACACAGAATTCTATGGTTTTCTCAATCGAATTGGCTTGAGCCTTACATAGATCTAAACACCAAGCTACGCAGAGAGGCAACAACCGCTTTCGAGAAAGATTGTTACAAACTTTTTATCAAGAGTGTGTTTGGGAAAACCATGGAAAATGTGAGAAAGTATACCGATATAAAAATGTTTCCGATAAAAGAAAAACCGAGAAACTTATTGCAATGCAGCAATTTAAATCTAGAACAATCTGTTCAGAAAATTTTGTACTTATTCATATGCTACGAAAATTTACAAAATTAAACAAACCTGTGTATATTGGAAGTGCTATTTTAGATCTTGCTAAATTAGTAATGTACAAATTTCATGATGAAGTGATAATATGGAGATATGGAGATAAGCTTACTGTTGGTTACACCGACACGGATTCATTAGTCTATCATATTTTTTGCGAAAATTTCTACAAGGATTTGCATGATTTAATATACTATTTTGACACATCGAATTATCCTGTAAATAATCGATATAATATCCTATTAATTAACGAGAAAGTACCTGGTAAAATGAAGGATAAGATGAAAGGAATACCTCTTCAGGAATTTATACGATTACGGTCGAAAGTGTATGCTATGAATACAGTAGAAAAGAAAGAAACAAAGAGGGTTAAGGGTGTGAAGAAAAGTATTATAAAAAATGAGATTACAATTGATGATTTTAAGAATTGCCTGCTTTCTGATCAAACATTATCAAAAGAACAACATCAAATTCAGTCACGTAAGCATACACTTTCGACTGTAAAGCAACAAAAATTAGCTTTAGAACCCCATGATGATAAACGTAAAATTCTTGATTGTAAGATAAACACATTGCCATGGGGTCATCGAAAAATTGTTAATAATGAGATCGATATAATTTGTGAAGTGTGTCATCAACCCTCAACTTCTGGACAGTCATGTTAATTTGCATTTGCGTAACTGTAAGGGTTAAGTAGTTGGTAAGGTTTGTACATAGTTATGAAGTAAGTTTTTAAATAGGAAATTAGAGAATTTATGTTAAGTTAAACGTTCCATGAATTTATTTAATGGTTAAGGATATGCATGCTAAATTGTCTGTATATCAGCTTCCTATACAAATAATGATCGACTTATTGTCATATCAAGTAATCTAACTGAAAAAGTCTTGTCTGAATGTAAATAAAGCAAAGCGCTTATTTCTTTGAATTTTTTTGTTATTATATAGTTTATTATTTTAAAATGCCTACTGACCTATTTGGATTTCCCCGATATAAGTCGCATGAGCATGAACCGCTTTCAGATTCTCCTTCAATCATTAGTTAAAATCAACTAACAGTATTAGAACAAAGAATTAAAGTAATAGAGGGTGAAATTAATGTATTACGAAATACATTATCTTCAAATATTGAAACCGAAATTAGCGAAGCGCAACAACATATTCTCCATTTACTTCAAAAACTTGATAAGTTGAAGAGTGTTATTCTTATGTATTCAAAGCTAATAAATAAAAATGATTTAACTGAAGTTCAAAATATTATAACAACAATACAAAATGAAGTACAATTAATAAAGAATCAATTCATTACAAATACTGCTGCACAAGATTTAGTCAATAATTTGAATAAAAAGCTTAAAGAATTACAAAATACTTTTAAAGGTTTTCAAACGGCTTTGGATACATTAGAAGATACTCTTCAAAATAATCCCTCGCAATAAGATCTTCAAAAAATGCAAGAAGTTATTCCGACTCTACGAAATGAAATTAAAACCATAACTGATGAAACAAATAACTTCGAGACGATGTAACCAACCTATCCGTTTATAGTGATGTATCTGAAATTAGCAGAAAGCTTGGTGAGTTTGAAGCAATAATATTAATAATATATCAGAACTCACGAATATTCAAATTAAACTAAAGAATCGACAGACTGTTGTGAATAACATTGACACTGAGGTAAGTAGTTCACATTAAGCACTTGCAAAAAAAATTAAATAAGAAATTAGAGAGTTTTAATCTTCCTACAGATTTAATTAATCTTCAGAATGTTGTAAGCACAGTTCAAAGTTATTTAATTGAAATTCAAAAGAAGACACCGAAGCAATCTGATATCGAGAGTATACGTAAGTCTTAAAGTGAATTAGCTACAAACCAAAATCAAAATGAAATAAAATTAAAATTAACTGCTCTCCAAGAAACTATTAACACACTCCTAACTTCGCAAGAAGTAGAAATAATTAAAAAAGACAATAAGTAACATTCAAACTCTAATCGAAACAACCGAGAACCTCCCTGAAGTGATAGATAATATTAAGGTTCAATTACTAAACCTTCAAACATTCCTTCCAACTTTAGAAGATCTTTCCGGTATACAAGAAGTGTTGACTAGCGTTCAAAATGAAGTTACAGAAGCAATACAAGAACATTCAAAATTCATTTCTGTTTATGGTGTTAATGAAATAGTTAGTGGGTTAAATATGTTGAAAACTTTAGAGGATACAACACTAACACATAACACATTGATTGCAGATATTCAGAAACAAATTAGTGATCTAGAAACGAAATATACTTCTGTGACTAATTCCCTTAATAACTTACCTAAGAAATATGCTGATATTAATGACTTTCGTAATAAAAGAAGCATCAAATGCTCTAATGCCTACAGTGACTCAACTTTGGGCGGTGCAAGATAATATTAAAAAGACTTCACGCGTGGTAATGTTAGTAGTAAAGCGTATCTAGTTAATATGAATACACAATATTTCGAAATACCCTTTTTGGGTAAGCTAAAAATTATTGTTTTTTATTGGATTAATAAGAAGAATAAAGAGTTTCCTATTGTTGATATATATTCAGCGAGCGGTGGACAAAAGTATGGCAATTTATCATTAGGAATACATGAAGGTAGTAGAGTACCAGATGCTCGATATGAAGACGAAATTGTACTTCAAGAGTTTGATGTTGTAAAAGGCGATGTGCTTGTAGTTCGATCAGATAAATTTTCATCTGGCGAATATCCAATAAGTATTGATTTGATTTTTATCGCTCAATTAATTTCTCGATCTTTAAGTGAGTTCTCAATGGAATTAATTTTCAATAGAATGAATAGTAGATTAGCCATTCTTGAAAAACTACACAAGCTCGCAAGACGGAATTATAGACGACTACCTGTTGTAACCAAGGGAATACATGATTTATGGCAGGAAGATTTGGTTGAAATAAACTCTGGAAACTTGAAAGGTATTCTTATCTTTCAAGGAAACTAGCTAAATTATATAGGAAGTATTCTTAGCTTCTAACTATTATTGACACTTTTAGTAAGTATGCATGGGCTGTACCAGTTAAAAATAATACAGGGAAAGAAGTTACACGAGCGTTTAATTCAATACTCGAAAGGACTGAACAAGCACCAAAGTATTTGCAAACAGATCGTGGTAGCGAGTTTTATAATAAAGAGTTTATTAAATTAATAAAGCAAAAAGTTTTCAAGACTATTAATAAATTACTTTTCATACAGTGATAACAAAGCTAGTATTGTTGAAAGATTTAATAAAACATTACATAATTTGATGTGGAAGCAATTTACACTGCACGGTAATTATAAATGGTATAATATGTTACAAGCACTAATGAAGAAGTATAACGAAAATAAAACATGGCACGGTAAAGATGAAACCTATTGACGCCGTGAAGAAAGAAAACGAACAAAAATTAATATCAACAGTTTATAGCAATAGGTATATAGCGTCGTCAAAGGCGAAATATAGCGTAGGAGATTATGTTCGAATTAGCAAGTTTAAAAATAAGTTTGAAAGAGGTTTCACTCGAAATTAGAGCACAAAATTATTTCAAATAGCTACTGTTTTTAAGACTGATCCGCCTACATATCATTTAAAAGATGAGCGCAATGAGTTCATTAAGGACCGTTTTTATGAGCAAGAACTAATTAAGACCAAACACCCTCATGTATACCTAATTGAAAAAGTTATACGTAGAACTAAAAATAAAGCATTAGTTAAGTGGTTAAGTTTATCTTCAGATTATAATTCTTGGATCGATCTCAAAGCTATAATATAATTAATCAATCTTAAATGTGGAGTGTTAAGCAGCGACTTCCACTAGCTAATGATTATGTTAAGGTGAATGGTGAACTTCTTCCTAATATCATTCGTTGCTTAATAATAGGCACATCAGGTTGCGGAAAAACTACACTAGTTATTGATAATTTCATTCTAGCTCCAAATTGACTTTATTGGAATGGTAGACACTTATACATATTCTCTAAAAGCTTAGAGCAACCCAAGTATCAACAACTGCAACACATTTATAATGATGTACAAGAAAGGTTTCACTATCAGTTGGCTACATTCAAACCTTCCGTTATAAAGTTAGAAGATTGCAAGCTATGGTCTGTTATTATATTTGATGACTATGTATTAGAGGATCAGAATGAGGTACGGAATTACTTCACACAGGGTAGACATAAAGGAATGGAATGTTTTTACTTAGCACAAACATATAGTAAAGTTCCAAAACAACTTATTAGAGATAATGCAAATTTCTTACGCATATTTCGTCAAGATAATACGAATTTAAAGCATATTTATAATGATTTTGTTGTTGGTGATATGCCATTTAATACATTTAAAGATATTTGTTCTATTGCATGGAAGAAACCTTATGGTTTTATAACAATCGATCTGACGAGAAAGTTAAACGATGGAAAGTATCGAAACGAAATCGATCATTTCTTTGTAATCGAGTGATCGTTTTATGTCATTTACGTTTAACGTTTTTATGATTAATTGATGTACGTACGTTACTTTTTTTCCAATGCGGATATAATATTGTGTTTTTATATAATGTCAAAACGAAAATCAAATAATATTGAATTACAAAATATTTTGGCGAAACGTTTTAAAGAATGGAAAGAGAGTCACCGTAGCTATTATGAAAAGCAAAATCGTCAAGAGAAACCATTGATTGAGGCGATCGAGAGCTTGGGAAAAGAAATTAAAGGAGTAACCGATGACAACAGAAATCTAATTACAGAACTTATACCTGTAGCACAACAGAATATTAATAATTATCCACCAACACCATCAGAAACCTCATTTGAGAAACGGTTATTTGCTTCGCCTAAGGCATTGCAAGAGAATAAGGAAAGGAAAGATGATAATGATGAAGATAAAGAAATTCAGTTAGCTCCATTAGTTTATAGTTTGCTGCATTTTTCTCAAACTTAATCAAAACATAGTGTATCTACCTGAGCTGTAGTTGTTGAAAAAATTCAAAATTCATGAATATAATATAGTCTTTTTATATAATGAAAGCAAAAGGTGTAAATTTCAAATTCCCGCACAAGAATTGAAGTCATTAAATTTTAGCAATATTCTAAATAAAGCACAACTTGCGAGAAAACAAAAATACTTTAAAAAAGGGTCATAATATAGCTCTAACATTAAGTTTAGCGCAGTTAAAGAAACTACGTAATCAACCGAAAACAGGTGGTTTCATATTTACAATTCTTGCGATACTTTCTGCACTGGGAGTTTTTGGTAGTCTTACAGGTGGTTCGCCAGCTGTAGCTAAGGCGGTAATCGACGCAAAGAAAAATAAGCAAGAGTTAGAAGAACAAAAGAGCCGTAATGAAGTTATGGAATCATCAATTCTAGCTAAAGGTAAAGGACTTAAACAAAGAAAGAAAAAGCTCCTGAACGACTTAAATAGATTAAAAAAAGCGCTCACCAATTATGATATCAAACGTATAGCTAAAGAATTGAATATTAAACACTTTAGATGTGTATACATGTCGGATAATCTTCCAACTACTCCACCGTTATAACAAAAATGTGCTTTCGTTAACTTAGATCAATCAATTAATATTGGAACTTACTGGATTTGTTATTGGTATGAAAATAATAAAGCTTGTATATTCGATTCATTTGGTGGAGTACCTCCCAAGTCATTGATTGATTATTAAAATCCCAATAACACAATAATTGAATATAATAGTGATCGAATACAACATTTTGACGATGTGATTTGTGGTCATTTATGTATTAAACTATTAAAGTTCTTATCTGATGTAAACAATTTTCGTCAAGCTATTGAAAGATTGAAACTTGAGTACTTAATAAATTATGCATAAAAATGATATATTACATAGTCTTTTATTGAAAATGATTGTGTTGCACTTATCGGGAACTACATCAAAGCTTCGACTGAATCTTCATAATGAAATTGATAATCAAAATTGCAATTTGGAAGTTGCACTGATTGGATTCTATAGTATGTAACAAATACCAAATGTAACAAAAATAGCAATATCTACTTCTATAAAGGAGAGAAACATAATATACCACCGGGTCAATATAATGCATCAACATTAGAAACAACACTATCCAAAGAAGTGCTTCTAAATGAAAATCATGTAACTCATCGAATGAACGTTACACCATTTGCACAAAGCTTTAATGTGGGAACTGTTGGTAAGTTATTAGGTTTCAAGGAAAATACCGATCTTAAGCCAGAAGAGACTCATATAGGTCAATTTCTTCCAAAGTTCTTAAGTATTGAAACATTTAATATACACTGTAATTTAGCAAGAGGTATGATTATAGCAGATGGGGAATATAAGCACAAGGAAACTAATATTATAGCAACATTTAAACCATTAACAGATTTTTTAGAACCAATTGCTTATGAGCCTCAATATCCACTATTCTTTCCTATACAAGAGAGTCATATATATTCCATTGAAATAAGTGTTAGTAATGAATTGCATGAACCAATTTGTTTTGGCGGTGCGATAACAAGTGAAATTCTCATGATTAAAAATGATGATTCTTAGCAAATGACTTTTTATAGCAAGAATGAAAAATAAAACAGAATATAATATATTTACTTTTTTAAAGATGGAATTTATTGAAAGCTATGAGTATCAATCTTTCCTACTGAATTGTCGTACATTTAATAACTTAAATGAAGCAAATAAAGACTTAGAATTTTACATTACTTCCGGTGATGGTTTTGTGCACCCATACTACGGCGATTTATACATCAAATATGAAGTCATTAGAAGAGATGCAGGAGGAACTTTTACTGCAGGGTCAAATATTAAATTAATAGATAATTTTGTTCCATATTTGTTTTCGCAGGTAGAGGTACGCAAACATGGTACTTTTATTGGTGGAATATATTATCAAGGAATTACATCAACAGCTGTTGCCACACGTCGATTATCAAAACCTGAGCTTGAATATTTTAAGTCGACTGGATTAATAACTGATGTGAAACTTCCACAGAAAAAGAATACAGTGTTATTTCCACTACGTTTACTGTTTGGTTTCTTTAGTGACTATAAAGAAATTATGTGGAAGAGTGGGCTTCGAATAACATTTAAAAGAAATACAAATATTAATGTTTTATTTTGTCGCTGGAAAACAAAGAAAGCAGATTTTACTTTATATGATTCTACGTTAGCCCATTACGTTAAATTAATGATTACTTCGATGGAGCTGAGAAAGCCAATTGTCGAATACGAGAAAAATTATGCGATGAAATTAAAAGCCGATATACTTCGACAACCTCAATTACCAATTGAATTCCTCACGTATCAAAGGGTTCAACGGCATATTTCAGGTTCTTATTTCGAATATGATGTAACAACACAGTTTAATTCACTGCAGTGTGATATGCCTGATTTTGTAATAGTTCTTTTTCAAACTAATCGTGATGATAATACTCAGGAGAAAGATGCTAGTAAGTTTGATGCATGTAAGATTAAGAATATTTATTTTAAATATGCTCGTAACGAAATCTTCCTTGAGAACTTAAATCTGGATATTACAAAAGCAGATTATCTTAAAATGTATGATAACTATACCGCTTTTAAACGTGTAACACAGAAAATTACCTATATGTTTTACTCTCCAAAAGAGTTTATAGAAAATCGTCCAATGTACGTTATAAACACGAGTAAACGAAAGCAAGTTGTTATTAATGAAAGGACGAATAGTAAAATTATAATGGATTGTGAAGAAGACATTCCTGCGAGTACCTTTTGTACTGTGATACTTATAGCTCAAACTTCGTATATTTATGACGTGAAAAACGAAAGAGTGATAGAGCAATTTCAGTGAACATGTTTTCTGCAAGTTAGAGTTTTCAGGAGAGAAACAAAACTTCGTTACATTGCATGTAAACTATAATTCACTCTTCCGTGGATATCACAGACACAAAAGAGGAGAGAGAGATAAAAAATATGCAACTGACAGTTTTCAATACGCCCACACATAATATGATATTCACATAAAATTCACATTGATTTGAACTTCCGCTGTTGTACACGCAACGAAGTACTATCAAGGAAAAGCAAAGCAAACTGATACAGAATATGAATTTACAACAATTTCAGGAAAAAAGCTAACACAATTTGATGTTATTTTAAACTTCACATAAAACAAATAAACATGTTCATCGTGGCAGCAACAAATGTTCACGAGCATGTCTCATGTTAAATATACCGTTACGGTATTCGCCTGATGCAAAGCGGCTGCTGGCAGCACTTCTGATTGTGCCCGTATAGGAAACTAACAATTCATTACTTAGTTATAACACTATTCAATAAGTTAGCAACAATATCAATGGACAGCGATAATAGCAGTAATTAACACAATAAGTTGGCAATAATCTTAATAGATGATGGTAATAGCAGCAATTAGCTGTAATATTGACAGATGGCTGTAGAGAGGTGGAGAATTCTGATAGTTCACAAGAAAAATCAATAGATGACAGTAGTGTAGCAGAGAAAAAAACACTAAATCTGGTGACAAAAATCACTAAATCTAGTTACAAAAAACTCGGAGGTGAGACCTGAAATTGTCACGTTAAATGGGCATTTGCCTACATTAGCCTTGCGTTGAACCGTGGAGTTTCCAATACTCATATAGCCGGTAATATAGATATTAATTAAGGTGTAATATATTCTGTAACCCTTATTATGTTTTCGACAACCTTATTCAATTTTCATTACATAAACCTTAAATCTCAATAAGTCGCACAAAGTAGATAACTTCATACTTTTAATTAACACACAAAAATTGACAGCCGCCGCGACCGGGATCGAACCCGGATCCCCCCCCAGTTGACGGCTAGGTATGCTACCAATTACACCACCGCGGCCGTGGTGGTGTAATTGGTAGCCTACCTAGCCGGCAACTGGGGTATCCGGATTTGGGTCCCGGTCGCGGCAGCTGTCAATTTTTCCGGTTTAATTTCAACATTTACCAACACAAGGTTTATTGTGAAAAAGGTAATAACAACTTCATACTTATTTAAAAATAAATGAAATACCTGAATAAAGGGTTATCGTGATAGGATAAATAATGAATAAACATGTACTTTCATTATCAAGCCGCTTATACTTGAAAGAATTAAACTTTCCCGTTCAATATCAAAAACTGACGTGCAGCTTACACTAAAGCATAAAAGAAAGATAAGCTAATAAATCTAATGGGCTCATACCACACAAATGAAAGTTTCACTATTAATCTTTCTCTCTCTAATGCTCACCAATCCTAAAACATTAATGTTCATGCTAACATTAATAATAGGATCATTAATATCCGTATCATCAACTTCATTATACGGAGTTTGAATAGGATTAGAAATTAACCTCCTATCCTTTATTCCACAAAAAAAAAACAATAATCAACGAATAACAGAATCCGCATTAAATTATTTTCTTGTACAAGTCCTAGCCTCAATAATCCTTCTTCTATCCATTGTCATTTTATCATTCCATAACCATTTAGTAACAGACATTGGCAACCTCATTATAGTAACCTTCCTGGCGCTAAAATTAGGAGCAGCCCCCTTACATTTTTGAATACAGGAAATAACGGAAGGCATAGATGGAATGAATTGCCTAGTACTGATGAGATGACAAATTGCCTAGTACTGATCTCACCCTCATTATTTTATCAGTAATAGTTGGGGCTATTGGAGGGTTCAATCAAATCTCTCTACGAAAAATTATAGCCTTTTCCTTAATCATCCATACAGGATGATTTCTAAGAGCTATATTATGTGACGATGCGAGATGATTTTCATATTTAATTCTTTGCACTCTCCTTGTCATTAAAATCATGCCACTTTTCGCAATAACTAAAATTTATTATCTAAATCAACTTTTCACATATAAAATCAACCCAATTACAAAACTTGCAATATTTACGAACATCCTCTCATTAGGGAGCCTCCCCCATTCTTAGGCTTCCTACTAAAATGAATCATTATTATGAAAATAACTCGAACATTATTTATTATTCCACTTCTACTCATAATTGCAATAGCCCTGATTACCCTGTATTATTATATACGTATTGTATATTCCGCATTTATCCTAACACAGAACTCAAACCTGAACAAAAATAACTCTGAACTCAAAATAAGAAGAAACGCTATCATTAACAACCGTTTCCATCATCTTAACAGGCCTTTTAATATCCCCCTCAATTCTAAACTTAAGAACTTAAACAACAAGACCTTAAGTTAATTAAACTAGTGACCTTCAAAGTCCCCTATAACCAAGAAGTCTTTAGGTCTTAGTACTACCACAACGCACTCCCCCAGATTTGCAACTTAGTATCATATTTATTGACTATAAGACCTTAATATCCTTGACAAGAAAAACAACAACTCCGTATATAGATTTACAATCTACTACCTAATACTTCAGTCATCCTGTCTTTATTCTCCCAACATTTGCAACGATGACTATTTTCTACAAATCGTAAAGACATTGGTACAGTATACCTTATCTTTGGTGCACGATCAGGAATAGTAGGCACTTCTCTCATACTACTAATCCGAGCTGAATTAGGCTGCCCATGAAGCCTAATTGGTCATGACTAAATTTACAATGTAGTTTTAACAGCTCATGCTTTCATAATAATTTTCATTATAGTAATACCAATCATAATTAGCTGCTTTGGAAATTGAGTAGTTTCTCTAATACTAGGAGCCCCAGACATAACCTTTCCACGTCTTAATAATATGAGATGCTGACTTTTACCCCCGTCACTAACTCTCTTCTCTCTTATTAACTGGAAGAATTGTAGAGAGTGGTGCGGGAACAATTTTTTTATTTATTTTTTTATTTGGGGGCACGCCTTACCACCCCTGCCTCTTTTTTTATTCTTTGCACAAGTTAAGTCGTGCACTTTCTGGGTCATGCAGCACGTACGTCTTAGTGCTTCTCAGCTTGGGGCAGGCTTGTTCCTAGAGATTGTTGACTTGCCGTAGTTCCGGCATTCCAAGGGTCTCCTGCGTTTCACCTGTTCAAGACAGTTGGTGTTGTGGGACGGACTTTTGACCAGGCGTCCAGAATGTTCTCCTGGTCTATGTTCCTAGTTGTTAGAACATTTGCATGGAGGATCCCTACCTACTATTATATGCTTTATTTTATAGAAAAACACATACAATACACATAAGACGACACAGGGCAAATACAGGACAACACAACACATAGCTTGAGCAGGGCTTCTTCTTCTTTTCAGCATCTCCCTGTAACGAGATTAAGAAATGTTAATTGCTGCTTCCTTGGAGTTGGGTTCTTCTTTCTGGATTACAGTTGTTGTCTCGTCACAGGGATGACCGTCCAGTCTTCTCCTCGCTCGATCTCTTCTTGTGTTCCTCTAGATAAGAAGAGAAGCTGGTCTTCTTCTTCACGGTTAGTCCTGCATCACTCACTGGTTCTGCAAAACTCTTTCCTCTTCTCTTCATTCGTTAGTAGTCACTATACCACACTCATTCACTCATGAATAGTATATATCATTCAACCGTTGGTTGCTGTTTCCGCAGCCTTCAGTCAGTTTATCGACTTAAATTGATTTCCACTAAGTAATAATGAACCCATACCCAGCAGAATGTACATTGCACCCACCATTAGTGGTCTTGTCTATATCTTTTAATAGTGATTTACGACAAAAGTGTTAATGTCAAGTAAGAGGAAAAGGCCTAACCCCACTGAGGGGAATGATGTCATTACGACTGACCCTGCTTTGGGCAAGTTAGAGCCAAGTGTAAATTCCTCATATATATAAAAATATCATTTTTTTTAAAAAATCGATATAAGTGAAATTTAGTGAGAAAGTGCAATAGAAAAGTGAATACATAAATACCCCAGTAAATTAACTCCCCCAACAGTGAGATAATCCCTGGAATAAGGGGGGCGGTGCAATGGGAAGTGGAGCATTGGGTCAGTATGTTAACATAACCACAATGAAAACAATCCACAAACAACAAGAGTTAAATAATGCTGCATAAGCAACCCAAGAAGCAGACGACACTAACACCAAGCGGTGAAGCTTTGAAACAGTGGAAACACGCCTACCAAAATGGGATATAAAAGGCAAGTCAAGAAACTTAGAAGTATCACTTATTCGCTCCGTAAAGTGGTCATCTCTTCCTCCCTGACTTGGACTGGAGTCAGGACTCTTCCTAACCCCCGACTTGGACCGGAGTCGGTATACCTAAACCTTCCTAACTTGGACTGGAGTTAGTATCCGTGCTCTAGACACTTTCCTCTCCGAAATCCCAAAGTCGAAGTTATCACTACAGTAGAGGTTAACCACAAGTCAATTCATTACAGAGCCCGCGTTCGGGATATTCTTCTTAATAACTGTAAAGTCATTGTATGTTATATAGTATTTGAACCTTTTATATTAAACTTGGTGTCGGTAAAAACGTCAATAAGTGTGTTGCTCTATTATTTCGTAAAATAACCACTATAATAAACGATCCTTGGTTATACGGACTCTACCTGATTCAATCGTATATCTAATGAATGTGATACCACGTCATATACGAACCTTTCGCTAACAGTACTTAAATACAAAATATCATTACGAAGTACAAAATAATTATTACGATATCTATACGTAAGTACTTACACACAAATACATTATAAAGGTTATACATTACCGCAAATACGCTAAGTCAGTGACTATTCCAAATTAATAAAATTAATTACATCTACAGGAAAATTTAAGTTGGAGGATTCAACTTCCTACTCCAAACTTACCGTGAATTTCAACTGACTCCAAGAAGGGGTCAATTGACTTGCTATAATGCAGATGGCTGAAGGTGTGGAAAACAAACACGCAGCTATGCGCGTAACAGGAGCACAAGGAGTTTACGGAAGAAAATCGTTACACACCTTATGTGTTGAAACCTTGAGCAATGTCCAGCGGGTCTGTCGACTTTGTTCATAGAAGGTGTGCAATCCTTTGTTGTAAGCCCAAAGGTATATTAGGGCTCAATTAAGCGTTAAAAATTCAGGGGTTACGTTCCTGATTTGTATAACGAATCGTGTAAAGATTTGGGTTCGATACCCCAGTCAAAGTGTTTTACCGAAGCTTAACCAAGCGTTGGAATCGAATTTTGCCGACTGAATCAGCATAATAAGTAATGTATTAAGTCATATTTTGCCTCCACGTCGCAACGAAGATACGAAGATCCAATTTTGTATAAACTCAATCAAGTATATTATTTTTCTTTATTCAAATTTGAGTGTTATATTTTGCATATATTTAGCGCCTTTCTTGACCAGATCAATGTTCTTTATGGTAATTTGTGTGCCCCGTTGACTTACGTTAGGAGGTATATTAAAAACCTGCTCTGGCTCTGTTGAGCATTCTTTTGACTGAACCATCCGAGGTGTTAAAGTTCTACTACGAAATAGGAGCAGCAGTAAGAAACAAAAAAATATTTCATATGTAGCCCGCCCAAAAGAGACAAAAGTATATTTACTTTTGAAATAAATTACGTTCTTTCAAATTCACCATGACTGGTCAAGAGGGAGCCTTTCGAGCAAGAATTCTCGAGTATATCGGGAAAACCCCGAATGCGGATCTACCAATATAACAATTTATCGAGACTTCGCGGTCTATGTCATCAACCTCAGGATCTTCCGAAATTGGAGATAATAGAAATAGCGAAACAGGTCAGACCTCAATAATGGAAAGGATCGAATAAGCTGTGGAAAGCTTCAAACTTGAATTTCCCACTTTCAGCGGAGATGTTAATGAAGATCCTTACGATTACTTAGATGAATTACTTTTCTTCTGTAAAGAAAAGGGAATAGAGGAGTCTAATATTGTGAAATGCATATTACCAAGTTCTCTAAAGAAATCAGCATTTGACTGGTTTAATCGTGCAAAAAAAAAACTATAGAAGTTTCGAGGCCTTCAAAACAGATTTTTTTGCCGAATACTTTTCTTTCAATTACTCATTTAAATGGAGTCAACGTATTGCCAATTCGTACCAAAAACCGGACGAATCGTTGTCACAATTTTCAAGGCGAATTACGAAAATGTTTTCGAGAATGAAAGATGCGCCCTCAGGGGAAATGCAATGTTCTCATGTCCTACCTAGCTCATGCACATCCAAATTTCCGGCAGTTTATATGTTTTTATAACATAAAATCGTGTAAAGAACTAGAAAAAAATAGCCAACGTATACAATAAACGTTGCTTAATGACTTGGTATATAATAGGCAGATTTCAAGCGAAGAAAAACCGTGAAACTTCTGGAAGTAACGGGATCTGCGAAGTCTTTCCCACCAGCGCAGCTGTCGGAGAAAGCAATCGATCCTGGATTCTATCGTCCAGTCGAAAACAATAGAACACCGGTTGAGGAAACACCGAGACCAAAGCCAACACAGCAGGGGCGAAGTCAATGCCATTTCTTTAAAAGTATTTTTCATCATATACGTCACTTCCCTGAAAAAGTTAAAAAGTATAGAGGTCTTATTTGTCGAAGGGCACCAGTAAGTTTAGAGGCTTTGATTACGTCAGGCAAAAATGTCCTTCTGTTCAAGTAGCGCTAAGAGAATTAAAAATGTAGCAACACTGGATTCTGGCAGTAAAATTTGTATGGCTTCTCCGTCTTTTCCTAAAACACTGGGACAGCGGAGAGTAAAAATGAGGAAGGTTACGGAATCTATCCCCACTGCAGCCGGAAGCTCGCTCATAATTGGTGAAATGGATGTAAGGTTTTATTTATTAGGTGCCGGACTGAAGTGCGAATTTATGTAATTGAAAATTTAAAGAAAGATTTAATTCTCGGTTCCGATTACATCACAGATGCGGATATTTAAGTCTTGCTAAAAATAGTTAGTATTTCGGTTATGAAAAATCGGAAACAATGATTCAGTTCCAAGCCAAACCAAGTACCAGGGGATGCGAGGAAAGAGAAAATGCTGTTAGTAAAAGGATTTTTCCAGAGCAACCTGAAAGTTATGAAATTCTTCATACTCGCCAGAGTAACGGGATGCATAGACGCCAGGGATCAGAGTTAAGTCAAGTCCCAGGCATGAAATATGGCAAGCCTCGAGATCAGGAAACAGATGCAAAGGATTTCTGTAACAACAAAGAGAATAAAGGCGCCCGAATGAATAAATTTCACAAACGCCCGAAGTCTTCAGTAAATTCAAGTTTCTGAAACAAATCCAAGAGCTGCAAAAGGAAGTAAAGTCATTGTCACTAGCTAAAAAGAATTTAGAAGAAGTTGCGTCTTTCAATGTGTCAGAAAGCAAGATGGTAGAACTGGAAAGGAAGTTTGTTCAGTACGAAACCAACCGGATACCGAAAGTATGTATGATGGTGGAACTTCGTGAAAATGAATATTGGAAACAAGGAGAGAACTTTCTAAGAAATCGTAGTTAGAGAGGTGGAACGCGGTTCCGGGCCGGCCGGGTGGTCGAGTGGTCTGCGGCGATAGGCTATCGACTCAACGGTCCCGGGTTCGAGTCCCGGCAGGGGCATGGGTGTGGATTTTAACACTTAATAGCTAAAGGCAAATCGTGACGGGCCGAAGTCCAAAGTTACTAAACTGGCCCATATAAAAATAAAGTTTACCAAAGTTTACCAAAGCGGTTCCGGGGCCAGAAATGGAAGTACATAGGGAAGAGGTTCTGGAGAGGTAAAGACAAAGAACGGAACAGGATGGTGAAACAACGTACGGTCGCGAAGTCTACGAGTACGGAGGCACTTGAAGAAAACAAATTTCGAGACCCGTTAGCGTTGTCTAGCTTCATGTGAACCAGTAATGACGTTTGCGTTGGGAACTCACCGAGTGAAAAGTCACTGAGTATTTCAGAAGTCTTGAGAGAGAAGAGGATTAAAAAACTTTAAGCCGAGGCAAAATGACTGCAAAGTGAAGTAGAACAAGCAGTGATTGCAAATTCCGTAATGGTGAATGAATTGAGAGAGACTAAAGTTGGGTTGCAAAGTTAGAAATAAATAGTCTTTGTAACTCAGAGCGATTAGAAAGAGCTAATCGTATACAAGTTTGGAAAGAAACGAGATAAAATGGCCGGCGAACTTTCTGCTATAGAGAAAGAAGAAAATGCATCGGTTCCCGAAAGTTCCAGAGCCCAGCAAGGTAGAAATTACTATATTGGAAGTACCAGAAAAGGAAGCGTTAACGGAAGTTGGCAATCCAGAAATTGGTGTTCAAGAAAAATTTGAAGACTCAGGGATTTTAAGAAAAGTGAATAGGGTCAATTTAAATAAAAAGGACAATGGAGAGCCAGTAAGACTAACTCCTATCGAACCATTTCGGCAAACAAGGGTTGCTTTTGAAGAAGCAGATTATTATAAGAGAATGGAAATTATGAGAAATAGGCCTTACAAGCAGGGAACATTTTGGCAATCAAGAGAGATATTGAGGAAGAATTGGTGGGAAGAATTTAATTCGTGAATTTCAAATTGATGATGAGAAGACAAGAATTGAAGGAAAATTGATGTTTAAACGTTCAGACAAGTTTAGACCTTGGCAATATTACGAGAAGGAGTTGTTTGTGCCCATCAAGGTAAATAGAATCGGACGTAAGGGACCAGGGGCACGTTTTGTGTCATGTTGGAATGACGTCCTATGCGAAGATGACTTGTAATGCTTTTGGAGAAAAATATTTATCAGCGAGTTTGTATGGATACACTGCGCCTACACGAGGAGGAAACTATGGAATTCTACAACAGCAAGTTGGAAAAGAAATTCAGGGGAAAAAAGGAGAAAGTCGGACAGGGTGTCAATTGGCATGGAAACCATATCGTCTGATTTAGAGAAAAAGTAATTGTTTGATGTATTACCTATAAGTCAAAAGGAAGAAGGAGAAGGCATAAGTAATTTCAAGAAGAAATTGACCAATGTTGAACACTTGAAGAGTGCTCAACGAGAATATACTTTTTAAATAAGCCTATGATGTTTTTAGAACAAAAAGACGAAAAGATGAACCACCGTTAAAAGAATTGTATCTTCATCATATTAAGAATTATTTTGTAAATAGTAGTGAAGTTCTAATGAGAAGAGTAAAATATGGTCCATTAAAATAGGAAAAAAGAGTAATTTGGATTCCGACTTCGCTTAAACAGGAAGTATTAGTGGCGTGATACACCACTGTCTATGGGGCCATGCAGAGATATCTGCTACCATTGAGGCTGTTAGGAAACCGTATTTTTTGCCTAAATTACCTACCGATGTTGTCAAATTTACGCGTGCTTGTGTTACGTGCCTCAGGTTCAAACCCAGTACTGCAAAAGCTCAAAGTTTTATTAAGACCACCATCGTGAGAACACCGAATCACTCTCTTGCTGTAGACATATTAGGGCCATTGGTGGCCAGTGGCCAAAAGGGGGCCAAGTATCTATTAGCCTGTTTGGACGTTTTCATTCGTTTAGTAATGGTATTTCCTCTAAGGAGGATCACAGCGCAAGCTGTCGGTAACTGCCTAATTATTATTATTTTTTTTTTTTGCCAAATTTGATTTTATAAGTTAATAATTTCGGATAATGCGACGATCTTTTCTGGTCGCTTCTGATCTTCTACACTAAAACTTTTCCGAGCTAAGGAAGTTCACACAACGCACTTCCGACCTCAAGGATATCCTAGCGAGACTACTATTTTTAAATCGTAAAAATTATTGGCCATATTTTGTAGTGAACATATGGATTAAGCAAAGCATGTCCGACAGATTGAATGGGTGATTAATCAGAAAGTTTCTGATGTGACTTATTTCTCACCTAACATACTTCATTTCGCTCGAGAACTTCCTATTCCGTACAATCTTGACGATTTTGACGACAGTGAATGTAGTTCACCCATCGATTATCCTCTCTTTGTTGAGAAAGCACGAACAAGTTTTTGAAAAAAATGTTGAGGTTGCTAATCGGTTTCAGTCGAAGGCAAATGAAATACAGAAATTGGTTTATAACAAGAATCGTCGTGAACACCGTTTTAGAGTGGAGGACCAGGCGTTGTTAAAATTCAGTATTTCATGTGCTGCAAAATTACGGGTAGCAGCTTTACAGGACAAGTACCACGAACCGTATGTTATTACGATCCAAATAAATACACACAATTTTGAGGTGGAAAACTTGAAGACAAATAATATCTACAAAGCCAATGTAGACCAGTTGAAAGTCACCCCAGAGGTACCTGATTTCGTAAAAGTCAATAGAAATTTAACCGACTGCTATCGTAAACCATCTGAAAGCCACATGAAGCCCCAACCTAGAGTTAATTACCATTTCAGGGCTGAAACACGCAGCAGTTAGTTGTCATTGTGTGTATATGTGTGTTTCGCTGACAACCCACTGAACTCTCTTTAGCAGAAGCGGCGTGCTTTCTCTCCACCTGTGGCAGTGAGGAGGAAACAACAACAGTATCCAGTCTGGAACAAGTGTTTTGTAAGTGAGATGTTTGGTAGGACCAAAGAGTAGTGGAGGAACGAAATTCCTTCGTCCCGAGGTGCATCAATTTCAGAAACAATGGTAAGACAACCGAGTGTAGATTGTTTACAACCAATTTCCCTTGGAACGGTCTAAAAGAATCGTGTGAAAATAAAACATGTACATAGCGAGGAAACAATTTATCTTGTGTGATTAAAAATTTTTACAGGAGAAAACCAAATAAATGAACAATTCGGACACGAGTGTTTACGTATGAGTGTGAGCTTAGAAAAACTGAATTAACAAACACTGCGAGATAAATTAGGTTTATCGAGGATTGTAATACTACTGTATTACCAGACTATACAAACTAACGATCTCCAAACACCAAATTTTATAGAGATGGGCGCAGATGATATAGCACAGTTTTCCTCAATATTGTAAATATATATATTTGCCTATCAATATGCTAATTTGTGTTAAATTTATTTGCTTGTATGTAAATATGTGTTGGTATGTGATATCTTTCTTTTCTTATTTCTCTCACACACACCCTTTTTATGGTCGACAAAACAAACGCTTTTCTATTTCTATCTTCTATAATCCAACATATTAATTTGATAAGGTTTTGATATTATAATGAATATGTATATTAACTGAGAAGATATTTACATGTGTGTATGTGAGGTTTAGATGTTTTACCTCGTTTTTTCAGTGTTTTTTTTTGGGTGGGGGGGTGATTTCGGTGATTAATTTGTGAATCTCTCATTTATTGAATTTTTAATATTTCAGCATCTTTGATTTCAATGTAAAAAGTTTAGGTGACTGAAAAATTGCTACTTTCTTGTATTTATTTTCTGCTCACCAGCGACGGGTGCAACAATGGTAATTTCCATATGTAACGGGATTCAGCCGGATACTTTTTGTGTCTATGTGTGTGTGCCTTTGTCTTTTCAGCCAACCAGTGGGACCGAATTTGAAATTGAGGACAGGAGTGTGGACGAATACAAGATTCGGAGGTAAACGACATTTGAAGTACACTGTAAAAAGTGGAAACACGAAATGGATGAATGTAATTCCGCTTCATGGAGAAATAAAAATCGAAAATTAGTGTTTTGTTTATTTACTCTTAAACGTGGATATAGTGCAAGCCTTTTAGTGGAAAGATTGGTAAAATTAACTCCATTTTAAGGTTTAACATTTTCTTTGCTATAACTTAACGTTAACTGAAAGTTGGTTGAAACTGGCCGAAGTGATTTGTCCGTGAACGTTCAACTTATTTTACGCTTAAAACTCGGTCATTTTCTGATCGAAGTGTAAGCTAAACTGGCAATTTTGAGGTTACGTACTTTTGTGGATGAAGTTTAAACCTTAATTGGATATTCTATAATCCAGTAACAGGAGAAACGTTACTTGCTTGTCACTAAACTCCCCGCCATTTTGAGTGTTTACATTGCCTTTACACTGTGAACAGCAAACAGTTTACTGGTGGACCGAGAAATTAAGTTGGGTATAAATCTTTACACTGTAGAAAAAGCATCTCTCCTTTTTTTCACGAGACATTCCTCGTAGTGAAATCAAAAACATGTTAATAATTAACCTCCTTCACAGTACAACCATAGCTCGCTTGGAAACCAGTCACCAACTGCCCTCGTAGCGAAGTGGTTAGAGCGTTTGACCAAACTGCTTGTGGACCCTGGATCGAAACCCAACCACCTCAACTCTTTTTTTTTATTTTAAAGGAATACTTCCTTTTATTCTTTTCTACTTTTAACAAATGCTCGGATTGAATGAAATACGTTGGTACACTCATATATATGTAATGTATACACGCATTTTGAAATGTTACGGAAAGTAAAACGTTCAACCGAAAACTGGCTGAATGTAGGTTAATCCAAAAAGTGGAGGCAGCTGAGCTGCCTCCATTTTTTGGATGAACGTCGTGTCTCCTATTTTTACAGTGTAGGGCCCGTTTCCGTTTTCCTCTTTTTCTATTTTCGTTTTCATCTTCGTTTAATTCGTCTGGTCGGGTTCCGTTTAAAATTGCGAGTCTGGGCTAGCGGAGCACCGAACAACTTTTGGAATCAGCAACATCTCTCCAAGAACCCTCTCCATCATACGGCAACTACTTCGGAAATAATTGAGAAAAGTAACTTTAACTAAGTGTTTGAAATTTGAAAATTGGAAAATAGAAATTGGCAGGATATGGTTTGAGAGTTGTTGAGAGGGCAACAGGCTGTACTGCAGAGAAGATGCGGGTGAGTACTATTTCTTGTTACCCGTATTTTTCGAGGTTCCTACGACGTTAACAACACCGGCCCGCCGGTGTTGCTTTTATATTTGTGCTGCTTTTCGAGTAATACGTGCAACTGCTTCACCCTCACAGCGATAAAATACACTATATTATTTTGATTAGGAAATAATCGAAGTACTATTTGCGTTTTTAATTGTCTTATAATAATTTATTCGTAAATAAAACACATTTAGACTATTTACCGAGATATACTATAGCTGTGATCAGGGATTTCCCCAGGATTTTTACTTTGCGGAGGATGTAAAGTAAAAATTGGGAGGGTGTAAATGGAGTTTCGCATGGTTTGTATCGATTTTTTACCGTAAAGATTTTGAAGTTGGGTTTAGAAACGTGCAAAACTTCACTTACACCCTTCCAATTCTGACTTTACATCTCCCAAACTGAAATTCCTGGCGGAATATCTGTAATAAGGTATAAATTGTATGCTTATATGTTGTAAATTAGGCCCGTTCGTGCTATGATCTCAAAGTTAAAAACTATGATCTCAAAAGGGAATAGGTTAACGTAATATAGATTAGATTGTGTGTAATTAGATTGATTAGGTTAAGTAAAGTTAGTAACCTTGTCTGATCAATAATAAACGTAGGCCGAATCTCATAAATTACTACACACATATTATCAATATTAGGCTAATCATAGGAATTCAATGTTGAATGCCCCAATTGAACAAAAACCCTTCCTTATGAAATTAGTTACACTTTGCAATCTCCGGAACAAAACATTCAAATTTGGCTCAATTTTTAAGTACTGTAATATACATTGATAACGTAATAAAATAAGACATTCAAACACTTAAATATTGTTGAGGGTAAGTTCTCAGTTCATGAGTTTCGCTGCGCAATAAAACAGGATAAAATTACAAGAAAACAATATTCACATGCAATGGATATCATATACTGAGGTGTAGTAGTAGTTTTTTTTATCTCCGTTTAGAATCAACCATTCCTAAACGTTCCACCAAACATATCATATTTCTTAAAAGTGTTTCAAATATCAAGTATTTTCTTCATATTAAGCAGAAACATAACGTCTCAAATCTTCGTAAGTGCAAACAATGAGTAACAACATTTTCTACATAAAACATATTAGCATCATAAAAATTATTCCAGAACTTCTATCCTGAACATGTAAACACAAGTAGACACAACATATAAAACTGTATGACGACATTAGGAAGACACTTTTAGAATAACCAAGTTGCCTCAACTGGAAGAAATACATGACGTCATCATTGATATCAGATATACAGTACATTATGTAAGTTCGGAATATTAACATTAATTGTGTTCACAATTCCGAAATCAAAGTGAATATTTTTGTTTTTCCGCAATGTCGGAATATCGACAAGGCTGAATTCCACAGCGTCAGATCTTCAGAGACTTGAAAGGTTTTGAATTTCCGGAGTGTCAAAATTCCGGATTCTAAAGAATTCTGAATTCCGAAATTGATTTTGAAGATCAGAGAATATAGTAAAGTGTCATCAAATGTAAATCTATGTTAATATAAATCTATCAAATAAAATAATTAGTTTCCTAGTATTATTTTTAATACCCGGTATTATTAGAAGGTGCAGCTGGTATCTGGAATAAAACGGTATTATGGACCTTAAAATACCTACATCTTTCTAAGGGAGCTAACTTCACAAAGGATTCCTGCTCATAAGAGGCGTTTTCTGCCCCTCAACGGATTTTAATGAAATTTTGCACGTAATATCTAGACAATATGAGAGTTCCAATAATCCAAATCCTATAAAAAAATGGACGTTTCCCAGGAAACTTTGTGTTGTTAAACCATCAGCCCCTACTAGTAACAAAACAATACTTCGCTCCAATAATCTTCATGTAATGTAGAACAACGTATTTAAACATTATTTTGTAACTGATAGGTTAAACGAAACATTTTATACCCCAAAAAATTAGTACTTCCCGATTCAAAATTTTATAGTATTATTCAAAATAAATTCTGATATCTCCAGAATGGCTTAAGCTATTAAATCCAAATTTCCTTCGAAAAGTACTAATATAATGATAATGTTACAGTGTAAACCAAAAGACTATATCTTTAACCGTTTTGGAGATAAAAAAATAATTTTCTGATGTAAACGTTTAATTTTACTTATACAAAATGCGCCTTCCTAGGGAACTTTGTCTTGTTTAACCATCAGTCCCCACCAGTTACAAAACTATACTTCGCTCAAATAATCTTCATCTAATGTAGAAGAACATATTTAAAAATCATTTTGTAAGTGATGGCGACTGATAGTTAAAAGAAACATTTTATCAGCCGCGGACGATTCATATGTTTGCCCGTTTGTATAAACTTCCTTCTAATATTTTTATAATTAAAATGAGTCGAAAACCACCTTGGTTCTTATTCTTATTTTTTAACACACTGAACGCTCACTTAATCATTAGACCCAAACCAAAAGACACACACACACAGAGAGAGAGAGAGAGAGAGAGAAAGAGTGTGTGTATGTACTGTGTGGTTCCATCTGTCTTATGCAGCAGCAGCTCGCTTGCTTCGTTTTCTTTCAGGTTGCCTGCTAACCGAGAACGCTAAGGAACTTTTGGGCATCTCATGGGGTGAAGACAGTGCAGAAGACGGGGAAGATCGTTGCCTCATAAGACTCTATATGTTAGCACATTTTGGGCAAACGAAGTGTCGAATTGTAGAATTCCCGCATTTAGCCATGTGGAGAATTTCCACTACCTGCTTCAGAAATAATTTCTCGCAACTATTTTATTCTCTGGCGGTCAGTTGAAAGTCGAACGTTTTAAATTTTAAATGAATGTGTATTTCAAGTTGGAAAGTCTAGGATGTTGTGGTTCCTTTCCTCCCAGAAGAGGAAGCGAAAATGTTCTTTTGTAGGAAGTGTACAAGAAAAAGATAACCCGCTTTGCTGCTTACTTCTTGAACACAGACAATGCATTATCTGTGCTTCTTGCAGGCAACCAATTTCATTTACAATCCTGGAGACGCTGATGATCTTCCGCAGAGGCGGCGTTAGGTGAGCGCGGGGTCTAGGGCAATAATGAGCCCGCGGGGCCAAAGGACAACTAAAAATCGCTGAGCGCCGAAATGTTACATCTAAAGCCGATAAAGCAGTAAGCAACTTCCGCCTAAATGCTCCCTCTCACTTCTTCCTTTCATTCCTAACCCTAAATTTATTACTAAATATTCTCTTTTTTAATGAACAACGGTTTCTTATGAAAAAAAATCCGACATAATTTATTTAATGAAAGTACAATATATTTTAAAAACTGCATTGCTAATTACAAGTGCTTCTTTATTCATTTCCATTTCACATTACATTTCGCATGGAAACTATACAAACTAGTTTATTTGTAAACTTTTTTTTACAAATCAACTTTTATATCATTAAGTAAGAAAAATATCAACTCGGAACTCGGGGCCTCCCTAAGCGCGGGGCCTGGGGCGGTTGCCCCAGTTGCCACCCCCAAACACCGCCTCTGATCTTCCGCTTCATCCTCCTTTCCTCTCTGCTGTATTTTTGTCTCATGTGTACGTATTGCCCCGTCTTTTCCTCTATAGAAGGGCAATAAAATTGAAAAGTTTCTTTGCCCTCTTGGATTCGTTTTGTTGAGAGAATATTTTCTTCTATACTTCATCCGCAAAAGACCTACCGATCACCAACAGTACAAAATAAGGGCGATCGTGTAATTCTCCAAGCTATGAATAGTCATTGTATTCTTATGGGTCCAGAGGATATTATTATTTCTGATTTTCAAATATACTGTGTGATACGCAATTCTCTTGAACTAGATTTTTTTAAATCATTTTTCTACTAATGCTCAATCTAGTCTAGATTCAGAGGATCACAAGGGCAGACCCCGCAAACAACGGTTTACGGAACACTGGCTTAAGCTATTAAATCTAAATTTCGTTTGAAAAGTATTAATATAATGACAATGTTGCAGTGTAAACCGAAAGACTATATATGTAACCGTTTTGGAGATAAAAAAAAATATTTAAACGTTCTTATGTAAACGTTCAATTTTACTTATACAAAATGCACCTTTTCTAGGGAACTTTGTGTTGTTTGAGCATCAACTCCCACTAGTTACAAAAAGATACTTCGCTTCAATAATCTTCATGTCATGTAGAATAACATATTCAAAAACCATTTTGTAACTGAAGGGGACTGATGGTTAGAAGAAACATTTTGTACTCTAAAGTTGAGTACCTCACGTGGAAGTATATGTTTGAAATTCAGCTAAATAAACCATCATATGTCTGAAAGTTCTATCCAAATCACATTTTTGTGTGACAAATACCGATATTATTAACATATCACAATAAAAGTTTCTAGTTGATAACATCAGCCGAGTTTGAAACAGAAAATATTTACTGCTTATCTCGCTGACTCTAGGAACACGGACGCTAAAATATCAGAACACATGCTTGAAAAACATTGACGAACTGCGAGCATATCTTGAAGAGGAAAACATTTTTGTCGTCGAAAGAGGTTTCCAGGATTCACTCCATCTTCTATCAGATTTAGTTTCTAATCTGAAATGCCCGAGTTCCTGGAGAAAGGACAAAATCAGCACACGACATTGTACGCAAATAAATCAACGATCGTAACAGGAATACAGTGGATGGTCGAATCTACGAATAGCAGAGATAAGCAGTGGAAGGTTCCGGATCATGTAATATCCAATACACAAATAGGTAATATAGAATACGTACGTATAGTGTTATATTTGCAACATCTATCAGTCTGCACCTCTGAGAGACACGTCTACAGATGAATATATCGCAAGAAAAAATGCAGTTACTTGTGCAGAAAACTAATGGTTTGCAAGAAAATGTCAATAGTGAACGGTGGGATAGCAGAAAAACAAAATGTAGTTGTCACCCAAATTGTAGTTTAGATATCATACGAACTTTCAGACATATGATAGTTTATTTAGCTGAATTTTAAACATATACTTCCACGTGAGGCACTCAACTTTAGAGTACAAAATGTTTCTTCTAACCATCAGTTAAAAAATGATTTTTGAATACGTTCTTCTACATGACATGGAGATTATATGAGCGAAGTATCGTTTTGTAACTAGTGGGGGCTGATGGTTAAACAAAACAAAGTTTCCTGGGAAAGGAACATTTTTTATAAGTAAAATTGAATGTTTACATAAGAAAATTAATTTTTATCTCCAAAACGGTAACCGATAAAGTCATTCGGTTTACACTGCAACATTGTCATTATATTAGTACTTTTCGAAGGAAATTTGGATTTAATAGCTTAAGCCATTCCGGTGATATCAGAATTTATTTTGAATAATTCTATAAAAATTAGAATCCGGAAGTACTCATTTTTCGGGGTATAAAATGTTTTGTTTAACCATCAGCCCCTATCAGTTACAAAATGATATTTAAATATGTTGTTCTACATTACATGAAGATTATTGGAGCGAAGTATCGTTTTGTAACTAGTAGGGGCTGATGGTTAAACAACACAATGTTTCCTGGGAAACTACAATTTTTTATAAGTAAAATTGAACGTTTACATAAGAAAATTATGCTTTATCTCCAAAACGGTTAAAGATATAGTCATTTGGTTTACACTGTAACATACTTATTATATTTGTACTTTCCATACGAAATTTGGATTTGATAGCTTAAACCATTCTGGAGATATAATTTATTTTGAACAACACTATCAAAAATAAATTTTGTAGTAGTAATTTTTGGACACGCTTTCCATGATAACCGGAAGTAGTATGGACATAGATTGGATTTAGGCATGGATTTAGATTATTGGAACTCTCAAATTGTCTAGGTATTACGTGCAAAATTTCAATAAAATCGGTTGAGGGGCAGAAAACGGCCGTGATGCGCAGTACTCCTTTTGTCACGTATCTTCAATTCTAAGGCTAATAACAATAATTACTATTTTGGAGTCGGTAATCCCCACCACCCGGCGTTTCTCGGTATAAATTTGGACTTGGTATCAGATTTCTAATATTTCTAGGTTGGTTCGGAAACACATTAAAGCTTTTACTTGTAAAAAATGTTCATAAAATGCAAAAATACAGCATATTTCTTTGAGGAGACACGCACCCTCCAGCGTCCGTCACTGCACACGCCACTGAAATTGAATTTAAAATACGTATTTGAACCCTACGTTCTTCCAGGCTATTCAGTTACACGTATCATGTCAGATGGTTTGCTTATAAGGCTAAATACAAAAATCACCTCCCCTTTGGTGTTTATTGGTGCAAATTTAGCATTGGTAAGCGACTGTTAAATTAATCTGATTTTTAGAAAATATTTTATTTTGTACAAGACGTACATAGTAATTTATCTTTATGAAGTAAAGTAAAGATATGACGGAATTTGAAAGTATGAAAACAATTATTTTGTAAAAGAAATTTATTTACAGTTGATGCAACCTATTCTACAAAATTATTTACATAAAATGAAATAATTTATTACAAATAAATATACTTTGTCACTTTTAAAAACAAACATTTCGTCTTCTTTGAAAAGAATTTACTCCTCGCTGAACAGTGCTCCATACCCTAACACCATAGGACCTGCAGACAAGTATTCGCTACCTGAAAAATAATAAAAAAGATATGGGAGCCATTGTAAGTAGACATTTTGGATCATTGTTACGGAGAATTGGATGCAGTAACGCAAGTAGGTAATATTCCAGAATCTTAGTATTCGGCATAACAATTTAGCGAAACACTAGAAGCAAGACGTCAAAGTTATCAGAAATAACTTGATCGGACTTTAATCAGCTGTCAGATTATTAAATGTATGTCTATAATACTGTTAAATGATCACCTTCCGTTACCAAACTCAATACCACAAATATCACGAACTTAGTGTCGCGAATGCAAACTCAATGTACTAATACCCATTGCGATTGGTTCCTTACTGCATAACTGTATTCAATTTACTTAACCAGAATTCTTGCTAAAATGATACGCTACTCCACTAATAAACTCAGAATTATCTAACATAAATACAGCTGCACAAGCAATAATTTTGTAATACATACCAATAAGGGATGTCATTTGACAAATATTCATAGCCCAGTCACAAAACTGAGCATTGGCGTAGCATTAGGGAGGTCATGGAAGTGCTCTTACCGCCCATAAAGTTCATTTTATCTTATCTTATCGGGAGGTCGTGAGTTTGATCCCAGCTGTCGACCATCCTGACAAGTATTTCCAGGGTTTTTCCTCAGTCACACCAGGAAAATGCCGGGATGGTACCTTCAACATATGTCTTGGCCGACCCCTTCCCTAATCCTTTCCCCTCGCCTATTTCGGCCTGAATCTTAGATGCCACGTGTAATGAAATTCCGGCCATAAATGAAATTGAAATTCCCAGTCACAAAATACATTTTAAAATGTAAACTTCAGTGATGGGGTTATTAAAACAGCAATATACAAACACAAGGTTGAACAAAAATATTTGATGCCCTTTAAATTCGAATTTCAGTTGTTATAATGTGGCTGCACTTTCCTTACCTTATCTGGCACAACGTATTATCCATGGACGTATCTTAAGTTCACGTTCAGCTATGTTAACAAAACAAATATCAAGCTATTTATCCCAATAAAATCTTTATGGCAATTCAGTGAGACATGATAATTTACTTTGTCCCGAGTATCTATGTTATCACTATCGCCTCAATGAGAGGACTTGCGGTTCAAGTAACATAGACATACAGCCGTGTCAAAGTGGTTATTTTGTACAACCTATATAAAGGATATGTCAATTCACAGTTTTGAGATTATAATCTTGTTTACCTTATCGTTTACCAAAAGACTATTTCTTTTAGACTAAGACAATTGTGTACACTTTAAAATCAGTAATGTTGTTCTACCTCAAACTATGCTAACACACACATAAATTCAAAATAATGATATCCAAGTATACGCAACGGTGAACATTCCTTAGCGTTTCAAATCGTCTCTAACACTTTGTGCAGTTTAATGGTGAACACTTGAAAGTCAAGAAAGGTAAAAAAAAATTGTAAGAGCTGATATTCATTGTCTATTTATGATAGCTCTCTGTTTGTAGGGTATTAGTACATCGAATGTTCACTAATATCAAGTGACGACGAATATATTTAATTGCAAAACTGCCACACCAAAATAATAACACATGTGACCCATTTCGGGAAGAGTACAATTAACGCATCGCAAATAATATTAAATATTTTTTTTACTCTTATTGTTTGTAAGATTTTATACTTATTATTTTATAAAATAACGCAATGAATCAGGTTGTTTAATTAACAACAAATAGTACAAACCGTAAATATTACGCCTTCAAGTTGTATTTTAATACTTAACATCAAATCCAGTATAATATAAAATTTCTAAATTGTCAGCAGTTCCTCTTTGTAAAATGCTTAGATTCTATATCATTTCCTACATTAAATCAATTTAGAGCAAAGAGCAGAAGAATATTGAAAATGCGATTTATTACTATCAATATAAATACTTACGATTGTTTAAGATGTTTTTCTCCTTTTCAATGTTGGTGATGCATAATCTGTACTTTTCTTCTGAGCAACAGTAAGTGTATTCAGTGCATACGGTTGGGCTTGCTGTTGGGCTTGTTGTGGAAGAGTCTGTTGTGTATAAGTGATATATTGTTGAGGGCTGGCTGGCGCATAAACTCCTTGTGTATTGCTAGCTGCTTGTGTGTATGTTGTAATTGGTTGTTGTACTGCTGCTGTTGTTTGTGTTTGTGTGGAAGCGCTTGTCTGCTGTTGAGCTACTGCCTGTGTAATGTAGGGACTATTTTGAAAGGACTTTACATAGGGCGAACTTAGCTGTCCCACAACTGTTTGTGAGTAAGGTACGGCTTGTTGTACTACTGTCTGAGCGGCAGTTATTGACGGATTAGAAATTGTGTTTGTGTAGCCTACAGTTTGAGGTATTGTAGCTGCAGTAAGAGATGATCCAGTGTTTTGTGGAACGTATGCGGAGGCCACTTGACTAGAAGATGCTCCTGAATATGGTGTAGATGCCTGTTGCTGCTGGCCAGAGACATGTTGATGAATTGCCGTTCCAAGGGATGAATAATCAGCGGAATTGGATCCCTGGTTACTTTCTGATCCAACATATGACTCATGTCCCCAGTCTCCGCCTGCGCCTGCGCCTCCGCCACCGCCACCGCCACCTCCATAGTAATAACCACTTAAATCAGAAGAGCCATATCCTTGGTTCTGAGTACCTAGCTTCATCATAGTTTTTAAGCCACTAAGGGCGGCGATCACAAAGGCAATTTTATTCACGACTAAAGCCTTGAATGCTAATGCCTTGATGATCAGCATTGCTACAGGAATAAGTGCAGCCTTGAAGATCATGAGCATCAACAATGGATATAGCCTTTTCATTTTTCCTCTTCCCTCACCTGAAAACACACGAAGTAAAAATAGATGTTAGTATTTTACGCAATAATATAACGCAACCTGTATTATCTAATAACAATATATCTCGTGAGAGTATATTATTGAAACAAATAGTGAGAAAAATTAATATTTCAAATGAATTACTAGAATATCTAAACATCAACAAATCTTGAACCATCCGAACCAATACTGGACAATTGTTCGTGTTGATTCAACTGTTCACGTTCAAGTAAAATATATTAATTACATGAACACGTACGAGTTGTCTGAAAAACAACAGCAACTACAACAACATTAATAATAATAATAATGACACAGATAAAGAATACTTCAAATGTACTGTATTGAAAATTTCAGTGCAAGAAGAGATAGCGAACGAATTAGGTTTTGAAAGCTCGTAATGAAAATAATGGTGTGACAATGTCAAAGCTAATTTATTTACTTCAGACTATGGACACTTCACTGCTTTTGTTAAATGAGGTGGTTAAGCTTAAACTATAAACCATTACCATTTTCTGGTGTGGGTGCACAAATAGGGTTGTACGACGAAACAGTGACGTAAGAAGCTCAACTACAAATACCGCGACGGATAAACAGCGACGTACAAACACAGCGACCAGGGAAAAGAGCGATGTACAGAAACCGTGACTCCAAAAAAGCGACGCAATAAACAGAGATACAAAAACCGCGACGCACAAATTCCGCGACAGATGAAAACCGCGACGCACAAAAATCCCGACACGTAAAAACAGCGACGCACAAAATCGCGACAGACATAAACCGCGACAGACAAAAACTGCGACTCACAAAAACTGCAAAAGGCAAAAACCGAGCGACAGAGCACCAACCCAGAAACTGCGCCACGTAAACACAGTAACAAAAAGCGCGACAAACAAATGAGTGACCCAAAACCGTGAAGGCAAAAGCCATGGCACGCAAAAATAGCGACCGCCATTCACAGCGACAGGCAGAAACCGCGAGACCAAAACCGCGACAGGCAAAAACAGCTACATACACAAAGCGCAATAGATAAAACAGTTACACAAAAACCGCGACAGGGAAAGAGCTGCGACGCAAAAAACAGCCAAAGGCAAAACGAGCGAAGGTGAAACCTCGACAGGAAAAACACGCGACAGGCAAAAGCCGCGAAAGGTAAAACCATTTCGCGTAAAAACCGATTCGTACCAAAAGAGCAACAGACGTAAACCGGACGACAGAGCAGCGAACCAAAAACCGCCCCGCGTAAACGCAGCGACACAAACCGTGACAGACAAATCAGTGGCCCAAATATCGCGACAGGGAAAAAGCTGCGACGCAAAAAAGAGCAACTGGCAAAAACAGAGACGACAAAACGAGACGCACTTAAAACCATTAATTGTTCAACAAAATAATATATTAAGAATATGTACAAACAAAACGTATGAAACAAGAGTAGAAAATGTGTATAGAATTCTCTGTACTTTTTCTGCCTAAATTATACATAAAAGCTGTTCTAATGTATTTTAAAAGAAATGAAAATGAGTGGGAAAAAGCACAACAAATCCATGAAACTAGAAGTAAAACACAACTAAATTTAGAATATACAAGAACAAATAAAGAGATAACAAAATGCCATTCTAGTAGCAAGAATTTACAATAATATGCCAATATATGTAAAAACAGAAAAAAAATAGGTTTAAAAAACTAATGTAAAAATGGGTTAAAAATATATCAAATGAAGAAGTAGACTCAATCTTAGATTTAATTTATTGTTATATACAAATGATTTTGTATAATTGTACTATTATAGTATCGTAGTATGTATTTATTTTCTAAATAGTTGCTGGTTTTACATTGCACTATATTTGATGACGAAAAGAAATGTATAAAATAACGATGTAATAATAACAAACAAGAAATGACTTGAGATGCTGGCTCACACACACAAGCAGCAGCTTATGTGAGCCACTTAATATGTATATATAAAAAATGTAAATCAAAAGAGAGAAAAATAAATTCAAATTCAATT
>JAGDQP010018338.1:0-34013 GCA_022664845.1 Lepisma saccharinum
TCTCAGCTCTGTTGCCTAGCAACCGGAGACTGACTTTATGCTACCGTCCCAATGTTCTTTCTCATAGCAACAGCGGTTAGCTATGGAATTTTCTTCAAGGTCACCAAATATATGAAGAATCTTGGTGATGTAGCTTCCACGTATTCACTGATTCTTAGTCCCACAAGAAATGCATGCAAACATTTAAGGTCCAATAACTCTTTCAAAAAAAATCGCACAAGTATATCACTTCGTCAGTTTGGTTCTTGCACTGAATAGAAAATGTTTTTCTACTTACAATTTTCTTGTTCCTCGTTTCTCCCGGTTAAATCAAGGATTTTCCGGGAGCGATTTTATCACACGTCTTTCCGCTTCCACAACACAAACTCAACACACAGCAAGGTTTGCGGAAGAAGGTCATGCATTTTTGAGTCGGATCGTCACCGGCGACGAAACATTGGTTCACCACTACACTCCTGAATCCAAACAAGCCAGTAAGGAGTGGCGGAGGAAAGGGGAGGCAGCACCAGTGAAAGCCAAGACTCGACTGTCAGCTGGCAAGGTTCTTGCAACCGTTTTTTTTTCGATCGGCGAGGCATTTTGCTGATTGACTTTTTACATGAGCGACGCACAACAAATGCTGAATACTACTGCGAGCTGTTGAACAAGGCGAGAGTTTCATATCGGCGCAAAAGACTAGACCAATCGATTCGACAGATCATCCTCCTGCATGACAATGCGCTACCCCATACTTCAGCTCGAACTGTCTCGCAGCTACAGGAAATGCACTAGACTACACTTGAACATCCTCTATACAGCCCGGACTTATCGCCCTGCGATTTCCATTTGTTCGGACTGCTTAAAGAAGCTCTAGGAGGGCAACGATTTGCAAATGACGAGAGTGTGGAAGAGTTCGTGCGCAACTGGCTGGTAACACGACCCTGTTCTTTTTACGATGAGGGCATCAAAAAGCTGCCCATACGCTGGGACAAATGCATTTCCAAAAGAGAAAACTATGTGGCAAAATAAATTGTAATTGCCTTGTGGTATGCAATAACTGAATTTAAATAAAAAATAAAATCCCGTTTATATTTGATCCACCCTCGTAATACAAAGTATATGAATTTCTCTCTTTAGGATAGGGTTATGGAGGGGTGACGATATAACAACATCCAGATTACACAACAAAAGAAGATCATAGATTGCCTCGACCATCTTTGCCAATCGTGACGTATTTACCATTTGGAAAAGTGGGAAAGAAAACAAAAAACTCCTCTCGGCAGGCCTACAGGCTGAGGTAGATCTCGAAGTTTTTTTATTATTATTTTCAAAAATTCAAATCTCGCGTTATATGAGCACTATCGAGAAACTAGTTATTGATTTGTAGATTAATCATCAAGAACTTTTCAACGATATCTCACAATACGTGGTTTTAAAAATGTCGAATTTGCACCCCACAACACTGAATCGTTGGTGTCACCGTAAACTTCATAGGGAGTACTATAATTTATGCAGACAGAGTTTCCCTCTAAACTCCATAGGGGCTGATATATATATATTTCAAAATTTCAACCCGCTCCCCCGCCCACCCCCTTGGGCCGATTTTGCTCATTAACGAACTTAGCCGAACTATTAAGCCTAGAAATAACATAATAAAATTTGGTTCAAATATCTTCAAAATTGTGGCCGCTCTCAATGGTGCCGACATGGTACCGATCTCAATAGGTAGATTTTTCTTCGAAATCTACCTAAAAATAATAATAGAAATATAAAAACACACACAAATAGGGATTTCACTGTCGATGAACGAGAAATTGTAAAAAAAAATATTTGAATTTTGTACGCTTTTCTGAGCACACACTCATCAGAATGAAAGCCAAAGAAATGCTAACAGTTTGTGGACAACAGATAGATTTCGGCCCAAGACACGAGTCGAAACAACTAAGGAAGGAGGAAGGAGCCCGCGGCCGCAAAATGTCATCCCATCCCCTCCACTTTTCCGTACATGTGGTAGTAATTTATGAGTCTTCTTACAAAATACTTATTCCTATATTCGCGTAGCAACACTGACCAGTTTTGGCGCTAAACACTTTGAGAGAAGAGAAAAAGTTCCGAGAGTTCCCACCAGGCGAGCGACCGTGGTCGATGCTAATTCCATCTAGCGTCTCAGAAACAAAATACTAACCGAAAACAATTCCTTTAAGAAGCGAAAATGTAAGTTTTGAAGAAGAGAAAAAAAAAATAATGGAGTGGCACAAATGCAGAATTGATGGACATAAAAAGAGTGCTAATTGAAGAAGGAAGGAAAATTGCAAACTGAAACAAAGCATAATGGACATTGAAGTAAACACAAAGAAAAAGGAAATACAACTAAAATCAGATATGGAAAGGATTAAAGGATTCAGAATGAAAATAACGAACTTATACAGGGTGTCTACCACACAGAAAAAAAAAAGTCCCGAATTGGGAAATTGGTCACGAAAGTCCCCATAAAGTTTCGAAATTAAGGTGCTGGTCACGGAAAAATATTACTGAATAGTGCTAAACAACTTATTTCCGAATTTTTGCTAATTAATATGAGTGTTGTTCTACCCAATGCTTTTAACCCGATAGACCAAAAATGGCGGACATGTCATGTGTACAACGGTGATCTCAAAATGACGCTCTTCTCTAGTGCACTCCGAAATTGAAACCATTTTGTTAAATAATCATTCAAAAAAACGTTAATGTGCCAAAAGTATATGCTTTCACTTCCTTTTTTTAAATTGTTTTTATTAAAGGTTACATGCCTGGAAAGTGCAATTTTCGAGAATACTGGATTACTAATGATGGAAATGAAGACATCACAAAGTGGCTTCGGAGTGTGCCTAAAGCATTTTGTAGTTTCTGTTCAGCAACTTTTGATATTTCTCACAGTGGTCTAAATTCAGTGAAAGTTCATAGTAAGGGCAAGAAGCATGTTGACTTGTCACCAGCATTTCGCTCTGGAAAACAAAGTTCTTACTTAAAAAAAAAAAAGGAAGTTGATATATCAGCGTCACAAACTAAGTGTTCTTTGGCAGAAAAGTTGCAGGATAATATTTCAAAACCAGGATCGCCGAAAGTTGAACACATAGTGTCGATTTAAAGTTCTGATTTAAGTTCTTTTGTTTCAGAAGTTGTGTTAAAAGCAGAACTACATACATGTGAATACTTCTGTTTATCTGTTGATGGAAGTTTGAATAAAGTGAGTCAAATGGGGCAAATGGATATTCTCGTTCGGTACTGCAGGCATGGGATTCGTCCTTTTAGGAAAGTAGGAAACATCCTAGTTTCTAAAAATTGTCCTATTTTTTTGAGAATTTTTCTGTTTTACTTTTACAGGTTTTACGATGAAACCCATATATATATATATATATATATATATATATATATGGGTTCTTAAACTGAAAAGAACTAGAAATAATATCGGGAAATCGTCAAGCGCTTTTATCAGTATGGCTCAGCTGAATCGATTATTATTTTTTGTATTGGTAGAACGTTTTGAAGTATTCAGCAAGTCATTTACGAAGGTTAATTTATTTTTCTTTCCAGGTACGTGTGTTGTAATACTTTCGAGTCAAGATGATATATCAATGTTGACAGTGCAATTAACATGTGTTCATGAAATAATTTTCTTGGTGGATTCAGGAGCCTCTCTTACGATTAAATTACCTACCAGCAATATTTCAGTGCTCTTCCGCTTTGTGTAACACAACAAGGTTTGCGTGGAGTTTCAGGTTAAATTTTACCAGAAAAGGAAGAAATAAATATTAAATTCGCTCACAAAGGTTTTCAAGGTGTACGTACAGCAATTGTTGTACAAAATAAGTTAGACCATCCTATATTGGACAGGGCATGGTTGTCCAGAATTTGGCCTAATTGGAGAGAGAATATGCTGACTACCACTCATCTTCCAGGCATTTGGGCTACGTTTACATTACGGATGACACAACAGCGTTATTAGCAAAATACAATAATCTATTTCAGAGGACATATCACAACCTGTAACTGGTTACAAAGTATACCTTCAAATCAATCCAGAGCCTCAACCAATATATCGGGGATACTATAGATACTCTTACACCTACGAGACAAAGTGTTCAAAGAGTTAACGAGACTGAAAGATCTGGATATTATTCAACCAGTCGACTACAGAGTGCGGTAGACCACATGTAGTGGTTAGGATAAAGGACAATGAATTACGCTTATGTCTTGATCTAAAAAAACACGTTGCACAGAGTGATAGATAAAATGACTTACCCTCTCCCAAACAATTGCTGAAGTGTTAAACCAGCTGTACGGTGCCAAATGTTTCAGCATTCTTGACCTTCGGAATGCCAATCTTGAACTCGAGGTTGCACCGGAAACTCAAAAATACGTAGGTATCAGTACTCTTTGGGGCAGTATTTACAGAAACGCCGGCCTTTTGGATTGAATTGTAGTGCTCAGTTGTTCCGAAGGTTCATGGACTAGACCATTAGGAAGCGAAGAAGGTGTACTAACTCGGACGAAATCCTTGTATATGGACAAAGCAAAGAAGTGTGTTTTCATCGCGTTCAAGGAGTGTTAGAAATTTTCAGTAGGTATAATGTTTAAGTTCGCAAAGATACGAGTGTTGGGTTCGTCATATCTGCTGAAGGTATAAAAGTGTCCCCCAAAAAATCAAACCTATTATAGATGTACCTCCACCATTAAATATTACCCAATTAAAATCATTTCTCGGTATTGTGTCCTTTTACAATCGTCATATTCCCAGCTTGTCAGAGAAAAACTCATTGTTGAATGCTTTATTAGCTAAGAACACCAAGTGGTGTTGGACACCTAGCCATCATCAAGAGTGAATAAAACTAAAACAAGCAGTTCAGAACGCGTTGATTTTGCATCCCTTCAACCCAAATCAAGAAATAGTAATCACGACTGACGCGAGCCCTCATGGAGTTGGGGCAGTGCCTTTTAACAAAGTCAGTAGTACATTGCAGACGGTAGCTTGTACGTTCGCTACATTGTCTTCTGCCGAGAGGCTTTATCCACAGTATGAGCAGGAAGGGTTAGCTGTGACATTAGCATTAAAGACATTCCACCATTATATCTATGGTAAACCTATCACCATAATGACGGATTTTCTCCCTGTTGAACTGTTGTTCGGCGAAAAATCAATTCCTTCTACCAAGTCACTGCGACTTCATAGGTTGTGCCTCATGGTTGCATCTTACAGCATTAAATTTGAATTCTCCAAATTTGTTAAGGGTTGCTGTTTTTTTTTTTATCAAGGATGCCGTTGTCTCAGGAGACCGAATCATTCAGATGATTCAGCTACCTTCGGGATTGAATTGAAAGATCCGTTAATTACCTACGATAAGGTTAAACAGCATATATAGGTTAAACAGCATTCATTGCAACAGTTAATCGCTTGGTATAGGTTGGCCACTTAAATTACATGACAATTTAGTGAATACCTAGGTTGTTGAATATTTCAGACATCTTAGGTTATTCACCATTCAGGACGAATGCTTGTGGGAAGGACAAAGAATCGTACTACCTGAAGTTCTAAAACATCAGTATATAAAATAGTTACATCGTCAGCACTGTGGTTATAAAAAGATGAATTGACAGCTGCTGAGATGGTTTGGTAGCCAACATTGGATTCTGATCTGAAAGCCTTGGTAAGCAAGTATGTTTAGCTACAAGAATTAAACCTCCAGCTAATTTTTATCAGTCTTGACCTAAAGCTAGCTACCCTTTTGAACGTTTACATTTGGATTTCGCAGAGTGGAAAAGTAAGCACTTATTAGTTATTATCGATGTTTACTCAGTTAATAGCTTCTTACATGATTAGAACTACAAATGCTGAGGAAACTATCAAGTTACTAGAGAAGTTGTTTAGCCTTTATGGACTCCTTCTACTATTATAACGGATAATGGCCCTCCATTTCAATCTCATCAGTTCAAGATGTTTTGTCAAACAAGAGGTATCACGTTAATGTATTCCCTAGCATTACGTCCCGCTAGTAACGGGTCTGCCGAAAAATCTGTTCAAACAGTTAAATCTGCATTGACTAGAAGATGGATGGACAGTGGAAAACTGGCAAATCGTGGTCTACTACAGCAATGGTTGGATGAGATTAATTGTTCGTTAGCATCAATGGCTTCTACTGTGACAGGAAATTCACCGCAAAAAATAATTTTAAGTTATAAGCCTATAACTAAAGGTGCGTAAATATGAAACCGGAATTTATGTACAGAATAGACACAATGATTGGATGACAATGCTAAGAACTATTGTATTCGAAGTATTGGCTATCGCTAGCGATACATTTCTGCCATCGTTCCGGCAATGTGTGGTTGCCAGACCAAAAAAACTGTGCCTCTTGTGCTGCAAACCAGTCATCAAGCCATTTTCGTAAGATGTGAAGCACTGGTCAGCAAGTGCGTGTCCCATGGATGCAAATAAGTGAAAATCGGAAGGCGCCAAGTCTCGCGAGTAAGCCGCATGCGGAAGAATTTTCCAGCCAAACGTCGAAATCTTTTCCTTGACCGGTTTTGCTGTGTGGAAGGGTACATTATCGTGAAGCACAATCACTTTATGTTGTCTTTGGTCATATTCTGGTCGTTTTTCACGCAAAGCTTGATGTAAATCGATCATTTGTTGTCGGTAACGTTGGGTACTAACGGTTTCGCCAGGTGTCAGCAGTTCTTAATAGATCACTCCCTTCTGATCCCACCAAACACAAAGCATTGTCTTCCGTCCATAGCGATTTGGTCTTGCAGTCGATGTCGCCATTTCCCCTGGAGTTACCCATGATCTTTTACGCTTAGGATTCTTGAAATAGATCCACTTTTCGTCACCAGTCACAATTCGATGGAGAAATGATTTCCTATTGTACCTGGCTAGCAGAATTTCGCAAGTGGTTTTTCGGTTTTCCTGCTGTCGTTCAGTCAATGCATGTGGAACCCATTTTTCCACTTTCTGAATCTTGCCCATGGCTTTTAAACGTATGGAAACTGCTTCTCGTGTCACATTTAATTGATCCGCGATTTGTTGCGTTTAAGCGTCATCCTCATCCAACAAAGCTTGCAATTCGTTGTCTGCAAACTTTTTCGGTGGTCTTCCACATTCTTCGTTTCTCACGTCCAAATCGCCACTTTTAAATTTTGTAAACCATGCATAGCACTGTGACTTACCAAGAGCTTTGACAAGCTTGCGATGCGATTCTGCAACAATTTTCTTCAAATGGTAACAAAAAATCAATGCTGTCCACACATCGTAGTTTGTAGGTACAAATTGCGCCATGTTCAACGCTATTAAACACTACACTATGACATGAAACTTGTCTGGTTGTGAGTTGCTAATAGTTATCAGCAGGCAAAACAAGCAACTGGCGCCAAGGACGCAGTTTTACGTTAACCACAGTGACCGCTAACGCCGTCTATGCACAAATTCCGGTTTCATGTTTACACAGCTGGTAAGTATAATTTACCAAACAGAGTAAAGAAAGTAAAAGCCGTTCTTACACGAAATTCCAGTAGTCAGCAAAATCGTGTTGTTTGGGTGTTGAATCATAAAAAGGGGTTTCCAAAGTTTCTCAAAGGATATCTAATTAAACAGATTGGCTTTAATACATTCCTTATAAGCATAAATGGAGTGGGAAAAGTCTTCCACCAGCATCACATTCATTTCGATAGGCCTAATGATTGCAATATGGAACAGGAAACGGATTCAACAGCAACAAAATGGACGAAGTCAGCTATGTGATAATAGTCTACCTTCTACAAATTGTGGTCCTAAACAGGTAAGAACTAGAAAATCACCCATCTGGCATAAAGATTATGTCATGCCTGTGTTCTATCGAAAATGATATCATAATTAATTGGATGCAAAGGAATTGGTTTTCAACATATGATAAATTTAAGCTGCATAGCATAGTAGATTTGGAAGATTTAAACATCTATTTTTTTTTTTCAAGATTCACACTAATTTAATCTATTTCTTCTCATTTTCAAGCAACTAACAAGTGGAACCATGTCTACTTGTGTTGAAGTGATTGATCTTTGACCTTAGTCAAAGCTTATAATTATGTCATACTAATCTTTTTCCAAGCCCGGGAGAAATGTAAGGACATTTCTTCAGGTAGGCCGGGTGAGTGCCGTAGGCATAATCCTTGTTAATCGGAAATATTCTATTGACACTTTTTGGCAACATTCTTTTAACTTTCGTTTTTCGCTTGTTTACAGCAGGAATTTTGAGTAGTCGAAGATTGTTTCGAATCTCTTATAGTTATAAGAGATGCTCATCTGTTCTTTCATATACTTCTGGATAAACAGTCACGTTGTCATGTTCCGTTTGTGTGTTCGTTTCTTATCATACTTTTCTAAATCTGTGGCTCGTCGAGCAATCGTTCTACATGCACGGTTTGATTGTATGTATATCTTACACGTATTATAATTATAACAGAACTATATTAAGTTCATCTTAGTAGGAGTTCGATGTATCAATAAAAATTAGAATTTATGATGAAATCTTCCTGTATTCAATTATGTAGTAAAGCGATCAATCCAATTAAATAATGTTTACTTACATTAGAAATGGTTTAGTTCGTAGTTATACAGAAACTACTCCTATGTTGGGTGAGGCTATTTCTGTATTATAGAATAATTGGCTGTATCAAATCATCAAATATTATAAACACAGCAATCATGTTTTTAGACGTGATTGCAGGGACTTCTTGATTGCTATATTTGAAAAACAAATTAGTAAAAGAAGTCCTTTACGTAATAAAATGATAAAGGGAGCGACATTTTTGTCAATCATCAGTCATGCTTAACTCAGTATTAGGCAACTGTCTAGTGACTAGCTTTAGAGGAATTCATTTCTACGAACTAGATTTCTCCCTCAGAAGCGGATCAAATAAAAAAATGTTACCTTAAAATTTGTGAAAGCAAGGAAGTCCAGCAAAAACTGACTGATTTTGAATGGAAAACGAAAAGATTGGATACATTTTTCGTTGAAAATTTACAAGTAGACGATGCTGTGTTTCTTAAATGTGCCATGAAGATTTTTGTGTATGTTTCATGGAAATGCAGCTATTGAAAGAAGATTCTCTGCGAACAAGGAATGTCTCATTGAAAATTTATATAAAGAATCTCTTATAGCTCAGCGATGTATTTATTCAGTTGTCTCTCAGTGTGGTGGTGATAAAATAGTTGTGGCTAAACGTATGATGATGGCTGTAAGGCTATCATCCTCACAACGAAAGGAAGCTTTGGCAACGAGAAAGAAGAAGACGAGCGAGACAAAATTAACAACACTAGGAAGGAAATTAGGGCCCTAGAAGAAGAAAAAAGAAACTACTGGAGCAAGCTGATAAAGATGCTGAACGAATTCAACAGAATTTTTTTTAAGCTCAAAAGAAACTGTGTCTATGTTAGATTTTATCCTTTTAGTTAAGACATGATACATTCAAAACAAACTGTGTCAGTGTTAGATTGTTATCGTGTTATATGAAATAAGATACTGTAACGGGTGGAATCACCGTTTGATGTGTTTGCGTTCTCTATTCAGTCCGCTTTCAAAAGAATATTACTGTCTTGACCGCATACTTTTACTATTTTGACCGTCTTCTATCTCTTTTGCGCTACGGTGAAAATTTTCTTTATTCATTTGTTTTTTCTCTGGCAGATTACTCCTTTCTATACAAACTATTTTCGGCTCATCCTTTTCTTGTTAATTATCTTCATATTGCTCTGTTGTGTCTTCGTTCATTTTGGATTAAAAACAATAGGATCTGCTGAATTGTGATAGGGCGAATCTTCCCGCCAGAGTAAAGCCTAATTTATATTGTATTTAATTTCTTAATTATAAATGTAATTCTTTTCATTTTTAGCTTTTGGTTATTTTGCCTTTTGTTCATAATGGTAGTTGTGGAAACCCTTACAGTTTGTTTGACTTGGAAGTTCTGGTAGCCCTGACTATTTGTAGTGGAAGGTTGTTTTGATGCGAGAGGGGTGTGTACTTCCCCTTGGAAGATAGAACATAACATTGCAGTTACACCTTCTGGAAGTGCTAATTGACCCTAACAATGTGAAATTATAAATTTCGAAAAGAAAGTTCAGTAGCTTGGTCAAATTAGCACTCAGGTAATAGTTATAACCCGATGTTTTGATGGGGGTATAATAAGATGTTCGCTGTTCCTGGTTGGCTGTAAGAAATTAATTTTTTAAACAAGATTTCTGTTCGTCGAGGAAGACAGCTTTATGGTCTTAACTGAAAATAGAAAATTAGAACTTTGGGCTTATTTTTCCTAAGTGGTTTCCGAAGATAGACTTTTCATCACTTTAGTTATCTTCACAGTGTGGTTTAGTTTATAAATTTTCGGTATGTCTGAAATTTATACGTGTGAAGTTTTGTTAGTGCAAGGTGATAGCTTTACAATGTTAGGCTAAGCTGGACCACGGTAAACATGGGACTGTCCCCCGGCCCGTTCCTTTAACACTTGAACCGTAGGGTTGCCAGATCTGTAGAACCATTTTCTCATTTTATTTTATTTTGTTTTCGCTTTTTCTCATGTACAACTGAATTAATATTTTACGGTTAAAATGCAGTTTAGTTACTCAGCACTCCGAGTGCATGTATTTTCCGTTTTCGGTTAGTTTGTGGCTTCTTTTCCGTTCAAATGCTTCTGACCGATAAAAATGTCAGGCTTCCTATCTGATTGCTTGTAAAAGAATCTTGGGGTCAGGTTGAATTACTGCAATTTATGAATTTGTGTATATATTCTGATTTCGATTAATATTGTATAACTTTTCTATTAAAACTAACACTCAAAACTTGGAACAAAATGTTTGATGAATACTGAAAAGTGTTTATACTGGATTTGACCCCAGAATGTAAATTTGAACTATGAAGTTTTCGTAATCTGATGTTACATTAAAGTTGATTGAAAAATGAAATATTATCTAACAAGAATGTAAATTCGGTGGTTGACGTTTTACAAGCTAAAATTCTACAATTATTGAACTTTACATGAAATTTTCGAGTGCCTGTATTAACTTCTTATTCTGTTAATACGAACATACGAATTTGTGTTGTGACAGCGAGTTTGTGAATTTGGAATGTTTTACGAAACGTAATTTATTTTTATTTTCTGCAAAATTTAAACTGGAAACTTTAAGCAAAGAGTTTTAATATTTCAATATTAATGTTTTTCCTACAAACTCTGAACGAATATCAATGTAGCTTACCGGAACAATATGTTTTCCTTCAGAGTAATGAATGTATTTGTTGTTGAGCACACAATTACTATGTGTAGTGAGATTACAGTATACCTTTTTTTATGCAAATAAACAATACAAGCAAATGGTTTTTCTGTTTAATTGACTTCCGTAGTTCTAGTTCAATTAGAAAGCTAAGGTTAAGTTGCTTTTTTATGTAACGAATGTGCAGTAAGCTCTGTTTTCATGAAGTGAGAAATCTTAGTGCTTTAAGTTCTACTGATTATGTTTTAATAAGTTCTTCAACGTTAGATTAGTTCACGTGAGATTTAAATTTTTATCTATATTGTACGAGGTCTTCATAGAGTGCGTTGGAGAATCTCGTCGATGCTAGTTGCTTTTTTTTTTTCCGAAACGTGAAGTTCTCTGCGACATTTTGTTTGCATGGTTTTCTTTGTTATGGAGTACCTGGGGTAAGATTCCGTACATGGACTCCATCTCTGACAGCAGTGCGCTGTAAATACTACTCAAAATTTCTAGTTTCCGATCTTCAAATAAATATTTTATTGTATTTTCATCGGTGAATTTGGCGTGTGATGTTCACACCTTTCCTTACGATTAAAGTTACGAAACTTTAGGATTTCTACTATTTCATCAGTCATCTTCCTCGAGTTTCCATGATCTATGCTCCCTGTTCTTTTCCTTCGTGATCGCATGTTTACTTCGTGTTTTCTAGCACTTTCGAGAGTGTTCGGCATCCCTTTCATCTATAAACACGGAAGGTATCGATGTGGCACCGGTTACTTTAAAGTGAGCAGTGTACCTGTTCTTAGCCTTAAGACCTCTATGAGTTGAGGCAGCTTTCCAGGTTCCAGTCAATGAGTCATGCTTCAGTTCTCCTTGCGAGGTTTACACTGGCTTACCTATTCCAGTTCTGAATGTTTTGATTAAGTTTTCCCTCTTTGGGAGAAAGCCCTCTCCTCTTAGTCCTTTCCTTTGGGTGGTTACTCCGCTACCGGGACGGTGTTCCTGGTCTGATCGGCGTTGAGGTTCACATGTGGTGACCTCGCGGTTGGGACTGTGTTCCTGATTTGTTTAGTGTCTTTGTACACTAGAGACCAGAGCTAGGGGGTGGTCTCATATGAGTGGGGGGACTTTTGGTGTTGGGGTTTTCCCTGCCGGGGGTCGGTGGCAGGGGGGGGGGGGGGGGGGGTTACAATACGTTGTTAGTCCGTTATGTGTTGTATGTAGTGATATTAGTGTGAACGAGAAAATTACTTCCGATGATTTAAAAGAAAATAAAAAACCTAGTAAGTTTTAAGTGAGCATAGTTGATGGATTTCTTGGATACTGCATACTGAAATAAAGTAAGATCTTCCTAGTTCAGTATTGTCTATTCAGATCGTAGAAATTATGTGTGTGAAGTATATAAATTGAATGTAGTATGTTATAGAATTGTCGAATTTTGTAGTCTATTGTATCAGTACAAAACCCCGCTTGGGTAAAAGGAAGAGTGACGCAAGAATTCTACTCACTAAAGAAGTGATATCTATTTTGCGAGTGACTTTCTTTGTATCACTATGGCGAAAGCATTGCCTTTGTAATAAAATTAAGAGACTCGTCATAGTGACACAAAGAAAGTCACTCCCAAAATAGAGATAATTTCTTTTGTGAGTAGAATTCTGGCGTCACTCTTCCTTTTACCCTAAACGGGGTTTTGTACTGATATCACTTACTTTGTAAGGCTGCCTATAAAAAAAAAAATACAGTAATTTGAATTAAAAGCTTTTTTTTTAAAAAAAAGAAGAAAATTTTGCGTTCCTCAGCGTTTGAACTTCCGAACTTAAAAAAAAAACACTCGACCGGGATTTGAACCCGCGAACCCACGCGGCGGAGTCAAGAACGCTAATTATTAGGCTACCGAGGCTTCGCGCTTGCAGTGATGGAAACAGATATTTATTGGAAACGGACGGTGATCTACAAGGGCTCCTGTCTGGTAACAAAGAAAAGTATTTCCTGCTTCTAAAGGTGATTTATAGCATTCTGAGTATATTGCAACAAGTCAGTAGATGTTTAATGATTTTGTTGAAGACTATTGCCTATAAAGCAGAGTTTGTTTCGATAAAAGGACGAGGTGGATAACCGATAATGTGTAGCATTTTTTTTCTCATAGCAACAAGGGGCAGGATGCAATCCCGCGCAAAACATGCATTTATATTCTTGACAGAAAGTACATTTTAAATTACTCACCATGGGAACGTGGAGGTTAGATAAAATTAGGTACGGTCATGTATCTTTACATTTTTCTCCTTATCATGGGGGCCCACCTTAGTCGTCTCGATTTCATTATTTTTACAACATCTGGTGAATCGTACAGTCCGTGGAGTTCTTCATTATGCAGTCTCCTCCACTCTCCAGTCATCTCGTCCCGTTTTGGCCCATATATCTTTCTCAAAACCTTATTTTCAAATACACGCAATTTATGTTCATCTGTTAGGGTCGTACTCCAACTTTCGCAACCGTAAAGAATTACCGGCAGAATAACCGTTCTGTATATTTTTAATTTCAATTTCCTTGATATTAATCGCGATGTTAGAAGTTTTTGGACTGAGTAGAAACATGCGTTCCCCGATACTAAGCGACTTTTTATTTCTCGGATGGGGGAAAAACGAAGATTATATTCAATCCTGGTTGGAAGGCCCGATGGAAAGAGGCCATTGGGAAGACCGAGACGTCGTTGGGAGGACAATATTAGAAGAGATCTTCGAGAAGTAGGTGTTCGTGATGAAAACTGGCTTGATACTGCCCAGGATAGAATCCAATGGCGAACGTTTGTTACTGCGGCGATGAACTTGCGAGTTCCATAAGCCATAGAGTTAGTTAGTTAGTTTTAAATCATGGGGGCCCGCAATGGACCCCTAAAACCTCCTGGTACCACCCATTTGGGACTAAAACAAAAAGACACACACAATGACGGACATACCTTTTGTGATTCGGTTAAAGTCGTAACTTTTGAACCGCTCCGCCGATTTTAACGTATGATACACCGTTTGAAACGTATTGAAGCGTAGAATAAGATCCAGTAATTTTCGGCAGCCTATATGGCCTGGGGTCAGTGCTATCCTAAAAGATGTGAAATTTTGATATTTTTTTCAAAGCGCCCTAGGGGGTCCCAAGGAGATCCTACCGACCCAATTTTTTTCCTGTGTCTTAGTATTGGAAAGAACTTTCAAATGTAAGTTCAAGCATCAAAATCGGACTTATACTTCGGTAGATCCGAAACTAACTGTATACTATCTGAGTGCCGCTAACAGTGTCCTTTGCCAGCGTCACTCGAAGAACTGCCGTTCTTCATGATAGGTCACGAAATTTGATAATTATTCCGGAAAATGCCACGAATTGGGAATTCCGAATTCTGGTAGGCACCCTGTTATAAGAAGTGCAAAGGAAAACATTGACCTGGGAAAAAAAACTTATGGAGAGGAAAGCAGCGAAGAAGAGTTAGAAATTGCACCGATCACCCAAGAGAGAAAAATTAAAGCAGAAAATGGAAGATGGTAAAATATTCAAGTTAAAATTACAAATTATTGAACTGAAAAAGAAGAAGCTGGAATTTGAACTGATGTCACTGTGAAAGGAGAATAATAAATTGAGTATGGAGGAAGAAAAACTAGAAAATGAGAAGGAGAAGGTGGAAGAAGATAAAAAACTACAGAAAACAGGAAATGATATGAAATTGAGCTGTATGGAAGCAGAGGTTGAAAAAGAATATTGGGATTGGAGATTGAGAATCAACGTAATGTAAACATGTAACGAACAAGCACAAATGTAAGATTTTCTTCAGAAACAATGAAACTAGATACGGTAGAACCATCAGAAAGAACAAAGGAAATAGAAATCTCTAGAACAAAAATCAAGCCAATTTTGATGATTAAGTTTAATGGAAATGAGAATAACGGTAATTTGCAAAGAGAATTTACGACTAAGGTAGATCCGAACAAAAAAAAAAGGATTGAATGAAAAGAACTAAGAACGGATTAATGGTCATTGGTGAAAATTAAAATCATTTGGATAAGATAGAAAATATGAAGGAAATAGAATAAAAATGTATATGTACAAAGCAAGTAAAAAGGAAGCCTCTCATAATATATAATGTTAATACGGAATTGAAAAATGAAGTAGTAGCCGCAATAATCATTCAGGATATAACGAGTGAAGACTTTTTTATTTATTTTAATGCAGCGAAAGTAACATATATCCGTGATACAACATATATACGTATACAGTTTGTTCTACACAATTATAATTTCTTTTTACATTATATCATATTTCGTAATTACATGTTCACTGTGGGTGGAACAAATGGTGGCTGTTCTCATTCCACTGGCCGTAGTGCTTCTTTTCGTTTATCAAAGGTTGCTGTTAGTTGTTTAACCAAAATTTTTAATTCGTCCCGATCCTCCAGCTTGAGAACCTCCTTTACCGCCCCCCTTTTGACTCATGCTTTCGCATTAAAGATGTTTCCCTCACGTTGGAGTATCCTGCGCATTTAAATAGGATATGATTTTCGTCTTCTTCTCTCCCCCCCCATTACCCCCCCCCGCCCCCCCCCCCCCCCCCGTCCTTTCTTCCTTCCTTCCCATTTCCAAATTCCCAGTCTAAATACACTGTGTATGACAATTACTCGTCTATTTTCGATATTTAGATCAACATATTTTTCTTTACCTGACTCGATTTTAATTTCCGAAAAAAGACGAAGAGAGATTTTGGTTCGACAATCTTCAACAAATATATCGGCTAAGAAATTTGATATTTGTTTAATTGTGTCCATGTCGGTCAATCTGTCCAATCCCTAATCGTTTAAAAGTTTCACACCCCTTTTAACCACTTTTCATTATTTTTGTCTTTAATTTGTGAGGATAAGCATAGTTTCTGCAACTCTTTATTATTTTGATAATCTAATTTTAGTCAGTATTTCAGAACCTGTTTTTTAATCATCATGCTTGTGAGCAGTCTGTCGAGGTCTAGCAATGTTCCACTATTTGGCGCCGACTATGCAACTCCTAAAAACCGTTTGCAGAATTTGTTGTGTGCTTTGTTTTTCTGTTTTTCCAAGCACTCTGTATTCCAAACTTTACTATAAACGTACCTTTTTCTGTAGCTCATACCGCCTAATTTTGATGTTGGGTCCATGCCCCGTTAGAAGTAAATGTTATCCCGAGGTATTTAAAGGTGTTCACTGTCTCTATTTCCCGTCCCTTTGTATACCCATTTTTTGTTAGAGAGTTTATAAATATTGAAGTTTCGTTTGAAATAATGTCATATCGATATAGTGATTATGTGATTGAGATCAACTACTTGTAAGAGTTGAGTATGTGTAATAAATATTGGATCTTTGGTGGCCATCATAACGGCCGTGGGGTCAGTCAGCACTGCGCTTCACCTTGATCACGAACAGGCGTATCAGGGGCTTTCTAGACCAAGGGGTCGTCACGTCTTTATTCACATGACTCTCCAGTTTTGCTTCACGACGCTGGCTGGACGCCGAAAAGGGATGCTCCAGCCGGGAATTGAACCCGGGATCACGCGGACTTGAGTCCAATGCTCTAATCACTGGACTATGGAGCCCCTACTTAATGGAACCTTGGTTAAGGTATTAGGAATAGTTCATATCATGACGAGTTTTCCGAAGTCTAAATACAGAATGAAGTTTGTAGTAATTCTGGGTGATACGGATTATGTAATTATAAGTAGAGAAGGGCTCAATATTTTGTCGCCCGATTGGCATAAGCAATTACCAGGGAGAGTCATATGTTCGTAGCGTTGGGTGGCCCCGCCCACTCGATGCCGGAAAACCATGTGCAACGTGTAGAACAAGAACTTTACAGAGGGTGTTGTTTCTCCAAATGTTGTGCAAATTGTCAGTGGAAGGAAATAGTCTGTTTCTTGAATGACTTTGAGCGTTTCTGTTTGCACAAGATTGTCACATTAACGATTTTCGGGCTTAGATTTTTGAAAATGAGTGATTTTATATGTGCCTTTTACATTACATAGCCCATAACGATATTTTGCTACTCTTTTGAGCACATCTCCTAAACTACTCTCGGCTCAGATACTTGTCTGCTACCTGTAATTTAAAACCAGAACATGCGATGCTTATCATCGTCAAGTTTGTTTTATGCTTTTGTCTCGTAATACATTATTTTATTTGACTTCGTGTTTAGTTGGCTCCTTAACTAACCCAACGTTTCTATACTTATGCAGTTCGCTCTCGTGTGTAATTTTTAAGTGAAAAAGGATTTAACACTGCCTCATTTAACAAGCGCCATGCAGTCCATTAATTCTTGTGGTAAGGGAACTATAAATTTAAGTCCTGTGCGTTAATGTAAATTGACCCATTCCATCTCAATTCAGGCCAGGCATACCGATCTAGTCGTAGATTTTGATAAATATTTTTCCAACCCCCCCCCCCTCCGTCCACACACAACTGCTGAGGTATGAACTACTCCCGCACCCTCCATATTCCCCGGACTGCATACCAACAGATTACCATATGTTTATGCATATAAGTCACTTCGTGAAAGCCACACACAACAGGGATAGTACAGAAAGTACCTTCCGGAACTACATTACAAAATTCTACCCTACCTTGAAGATAAGTGGGGGGGGGGGGGGAATTACCTCAGAATCAGCAGAAAAATTGAGTAATGCCACTCATCATCAGGTTTGTTACATTGTGAGTCCGCCATCTAATGGATGACATGTATACACGTCTGCCTGGACTTCTGTCCGTTCTCTCCTTTCCTTCAATTTCTAGTGACTGTAGTAATTTCACTGCTTTAGGAACGTGGACTTCTTTTATTTTCGGGAATTTGGAATAGTGACACGGTATTTGCAACATGGAAACTCCTTTCTAATTGGAGCTCAAGTATTAGAATTGTATGGTGAAGAGAATTCTGCTCAGATAGACAAGTTTGTTATTTGAAGGGTCTGTGCAAAGTGAATTGAGAATAGTTTGCCCTTGCTTTCCATCGGATAAAGATTTTGCTAACAATGTAAGGACCGATCCAGCAGTTTTAATAGATTCGGAACCACTTGTGTCTCCAACAAAGATCAAATGCAGAACCCTTTGAATACAGTGTTGGGAAGGAAATATTCCTCTACCGGTGGCTCATAATTAATGTGCTCAGTTGATGTTGATGTATATAAGGTGCTTCTGCACCATAAGTAGGGTTTCGGAGATCCCAAGTATGAATATGTATTTGGCACTAGATTTTTCTAAATAGTTATGGTGCACAAATGTCTTCATATTAAATTTAGGCTATGCAAGGCGAATGAAATTACGCTTCCAGGGAGAGTACCTTGATATTCCATGACAAATTATAAGACAAGAATACTCTTTACAAGATTTTCCCTAGTGCATATAGTTTTCGAGTAATTAAAATGAAAGTTATGGTAACGAGACAACAGTATGAAAGTTATAGTACCTACTGTTCTTGCTGCGATGCCTTTTAGCGGGTGTGTAACAATGAGACTATAGACCACCAGGGTACTAAATGTCAGGTCTGGGTTAATAGTTCAGGGTAGAAAATTACTATTAATTATTTCTGTCTATGTGCATTATTTTGAAGGAACTGAATCTAATAAGAAAATCTTGAAGGAACTGATGAGGAAAATGGTTATATTTTCTCCTGAGATATTGAATCCAGGTCTGAAGTGAAACAAGTAGACCACTGTCTCACACCTGAAAAATGGCCAGCAGATAGAACATAATGTGTTATATTACTTGGTGTTGCTGCCTTGCAAGTCTTTTTCTCGTTAATTACTGGAGAACTTCGGATCGGAGAAAAAAATTGCAGAGTATTTCTGTCCAAGGATTTGCCAAGTAATAATATTTCTTCCCAAGGATTTTCTAAAACGTGGAATTTCTTTCATCAGACAATATTTGTATGGATCTGTACAAACGCATTGCTATGGGGATCTCAAGTGCTAGAGAAGAATATTGGTATAATTTTGAATTCAAGTAAGATGTAAATGTCGGTGAGTGGATATCAACCACTTGTATCCCATTGAGGGAATTTTTTTCAGTACCTGGAAACCGTTAAACATTTGTATGTATGTTACAATAGCTCTTCCGTTTGCTTATTTATATATTTATTATTATTTTCTCGTTTCAGGAGCAGAGATTATTGTGCATGGAGTTCAAAATCGAAACTACGCTGGACAAAGTAAACGATAGAAAGAAATAAAGATTCTCAATATTGCCATTTATGTGGACATCGTATTTTCGATATGGATATCAGCGAGTTTTGTGTTCTGGATTCTTGGGGTGATGTTGAGGAAGCTGATTTTCAGTGTGATGGTTTCTGTGACGATGAATCTCAGCGGAACCCTTTACCAAGAGACAGGAAAGTAGTAATAGTGTCAGAAAATAGAAGAAGGAGCTTATATGAAACAAGTAAAGAGCTAGAAAAGTTGTCAAATCGCCAGAAACACAGCTCTTCACCGTTCAACAGATCGACTAGTCACTCAATTACAAGATCAAGGGAGCGGAGGAGGGAATCATCGAAAAGAAACCGTAGTCCACATCTGATCGATAAAAGATATTCTAAGGTAAATAGGAACAAAAGTCGCAGTCCATTTCCAGTTTATGAAAGGAGAAAGACTGGTGAATCTGTAGTGGCAAAAACAGGTTCGAGCACAAGAGGCAGTCCATTTATCAGTGCGAGTTCGAGGCAAATGGTTAGACATAGTCAGAGTCCTCCGACGTCAAACAAGCGTTATTTCTCACCTCACAAGGGTCGTAATGCATCATCAGAAAGAAAAGTTCTACCGTTAGTTCGCAGGAAGGAATATGGAAGTTTACTTCCGCGAATTGAAGAAAGTCGAAGTCCTTTAACGAACAGAAGAAATTATAAAAGTAATGTTCGTTGTACGCGAGACCGTAATAGTTCTTTAAATAGGCACAATTATTATAATGTTTCCAGTGAAAATAAGGATACTAGCGTGAAAGATTTTGAAACTTCTTCATATAGTGAGGAAGTAAGTTCAGTATCATTGTCGCCGGAAAATAATAGCAGAATATCTGAGGACGAAATTTTTGTTAGTTCTTCTCCAGAGAGGTATATAAATTGGTCTCCTATTAGATCTGGTAGAAGACGCAAAAGATCACAAAGTTCCTCAAGGTCTTTGTCATTGTCTCCAGAAACTCATGTACGTAAAAGATCTCCTCTTTTGACAGGCTGGGGTAGGAAGAAGACACCAGATCTTCCTTTGCGCAACAAATCCCCTGTGTCTTCAAAGTGGATTAGTAGAAAGTCATCGGTACCTCATGTGCATAAGACGGATTCAGCAAGATGGATTAGTGGAAATAAAGACGAGTCAGATGTGAAGGACCACAGTAGATATTCTAATTTGTATACTAATTCGAAGTCTCTGGACTTCCATGTTTCTGGAACGCTTTCTCATCAGCGTACATCTAGTGATTGGGTAAGTAGTGTATATTTTATAATGCTTTGATCAGAAACAATTAACTGTTTGTGAAACATAGCGATCAGTCTTTTCCTCCTTTCAAGAAATAACTGACACTTCTTTGCTGAACAAATAAAGAGCAGTCATTTCTCACAGTGATTGTTGAAATTAGTATTAAGTTAAATAGATCGCAAGGTATTACGCAAAAATATTAGGACCCCAAAGGATAATAGTATTAAAACAAGTAACTAAGTTTTTATCACTCACATTCTCAACGGGTGATGCTTGCTAGAACTTCTGATATACCTATTGCGCAGGGTCGACCCGATCTCGACAACAATTAGAACAACATTCTTGATCTTGCAGGGACTTTTGCAATATTAAGAAGTCTCGTCATCAATGTGATAATAGTTCGCATGTTTTCACTGTTTTGAGCGTTCTTTTTTAAAAATATTGGACTTCAGCATTGGCATTGAATGCTAGTGTTAATGAAACGGTTCTTTAGCGAAAATGTTCTGGAACGAACCTAATGGATAAGACTCGTATGCTTCTTCTTTCTTTCTGTAAGTTTTGTAGCATCCGTAGGCAAAAAATTCAGTATAAATGAATCATCTATTTGCACAGTACTATAGAAGGAAGTTTTATCCTAAAGCAGTTAGTAAAACCACTACCAACAGTACCAAACTGACAGTAGTACTTAAAAGAAAATTTGTTGCAACTAGGTTGGATTAACATTGCTCATCAGGTTCGAATTTAATCATCACATGAATATTAAAACAGTGATAATCCACCTCATTATATACCGCAAAAAGATGTTAAGATTTCTACCTTCAAATACTTCTCAACACACAAAAACAAGAATAACATGCGAGCTTTGTTTTTCAGTATGATGTTTGTTCACAAATAGTAGTGGAAACAGCCGAAAGTGGAAAATGGGGAGATAAATAACAGCAATAATAAAAGGTAGAGCTATCCCCTGTGTGATACGCACGCGCCGTGAACGGTGCATGGTAGATGTGGAGGTAGCGCTCCACATTTTCTTGACCTACGGTACGAAGTGCGAGGTGGGGTGGTCAGTCCCACGCTCGACCGCCTTTACCTTCCCAAGGCGCCCAGGAATACCAAGGGCACTCTGGTACTCAATTTGATAGGAGGCTGAATGCACCTCAGAGCGCCAGGCATGGGAACACTGAGAGAAATGTCTCCAGTGTCCTGGCCGGGATTTGAACCCGGACCGCCCGATTCGTAGTCAGACGCGTCTACCGTCTGAGCCACGGCGACCCAACAGCAATAATAGTAAAGTAAAATAAGTCTAAAACGTGAGAAAAAATTAATGAAATAAATTATAATTACGAAAGAAAGAAAGTTTGCAATGCGAATCAAAGAAGTTGAGTAAATCTGCATTCAGTGGACCCCCACAGGATTTGAACTTGTGACCATCCGCAAAGAATCGGAGGATTTGGTGAGCCAGAGGCTTGCTTATAGCTGCTAACAGAGTTTGAGTGAGTATACCTTGTTGATGTTGAGACTCGTGAAGGTTAAACAGCTAGACAAGTTTTACAAGACCAGATTTATGACTTATTTCAGATGGAGTGGAAAAGAGTTGTGCAAGACTAAATTCTAGTGAATATAGTGAGATACAGTGGCGAGCAAATATGTAAGACATCTGGTTTGAAAGGATTTTCTGGTTTTTTGGATCTTCTATTTCAATAATATTTATCGTTTGTTATGGTACGTGAACAAGGGTTCACATGAGAAAGCTAATTTTTTTACGTGGCATAGAAAGTACGTAAATTTGTTCTTGCAGTTATTTATTTGCATTTGTTTCGTTATTCATTATTTGTATGTTTTTACTCGTGAGAGGACTGTTCAATTTATTTGTTACTTAAATTAAATGTTGATATATCCGGTCATATGTATTTGATATAGATAAAAAAATGTAGAACGAAAGTTGCAAGTAAGACAATTAACAACCATAAACCGTATGGTTTGAGTTTTAACACGAAATTCGAAATCAGATACAACTAACTTGAATGTAAGAAAATGCTTATAAAAGAACAATATTGATCTAAACACGAATTAGTATGTTTGTAATATGTTATAAATTAATAATCAAAGTACAAGAAAAAAATTATATAGTCTGATATTATGCGATATATGCTTAGCAGCAGCTGAGATTTCTCTCAACAGATGGCGGTACTATCTTTTATATATTTTATACATACCAGGAAAATGTATAATATTAGAAATACAGTTATATACCGTAAATTGGGAATTTATTTTATTTCCAGTGTGTACCAAAGAGTACAGCTAAGATCTTATCATTTGCTCATATAAACATTATGTGAAATTGTAAAGTATGCAAATGTATTATATGAAAGTATGACTTAATTGAAAGGTGTGCGTTACACCGACAGAATTGAAAGAACTTACAGAATCTTCATATTTTCATGAAATAAATAGATGCTCATCCTGGTATATGCGTTACAAGAACTGTAAAAGCTTGAGTATTGCAGGAATTAGCCTCTCGCAAGGGATCTAAACTGATTGTGGCTTCAGTAGACTGTATTATTGCATCCCAGTTTCCCAGAAAGAGCTCTCTGTATTATGTAGTCCACTATCCTAAAGAGAAATATAGCTAGCCCGTGCAATCAGAGGACTATTATTACGCAGAGGTTATTTGAAAGACGTTTACTACCACCATATCATAAGGTCCATTGCACTTTTTGTGCTCATAAAGACTAAGTAAGTCCTAGCTTTAATTTCGCAGAAATTTTTAGGTAGAATTGCAATTTTTGTTTAAAAAAATACGACTTTTCTCAGTGTGAATTTTAGGTTTGATATTTGTCTTACTAATAAGTAACACTATTTCAAGTGGACACTCAGTTCTAGAAGACATATATATATAATCAGCATAAAAAAATTGAGTTTGTGTGTAAAATACTAGTTGCCATTGTCCAGGTGTTGAAGAGAAATTGGCGGGAAAAGTTTTGAATAGCATTGTTTTTGGTACGCTAATATGAATATCTGACGCTAGTTTACACTCAGTGCCGCGCATTATGGTGACAGACAGTGAAAATGACACTGATAGCTGCACGTCGCTATACTCATAGTCACCAGAGACCAACACTGGTACAAGTGTAGAATTGGGTTGAATGGCACACGAGTATCAGGGGTGCAGAATATGTCCGATCCGGCGTGCCAGACTCGGGGTAAACAAAAAATATTTAAGGCGCCAATTAATTTCCCGGAAGCTAAAAAAATCGTAGGTAACACAACAACAACGGCTATGCATAAGCGATTTACAGAATTTCTTCGTCATTCGCTAAGTCAAATAATAGACTATAGCGTATTATCAGGTGTTATAATGACAGCTGATAGCACAGCGCAGGCCAGGATAGAGTACATCACAGGTGGCTGTACGATGTAAAAACTGTCTATGTAAAAAAAAATAATAGAACCTGACTTTTCTAACCTAACCTAACTCGCCCATGCTTAACTTATAAACAGTAAAAGAATGGAAAAGCTAAAAAAATGCCAGATCAGTGTGACGCCATTGGTATTCCTCCGCGTGCCACTATATCCGACTCCGAATCAACTGGAGTGCCTATTTTATGAATTAATTATTGTCGTGTGGTTGTACTATTTTTTGTATACCTCCATTTCGGGTTATGAATATGGAGGTGTCAGTGATAAATAGTTTTAGAAAACGAGAGGTGTAGATCGTGTAATATTGATTGATAGGGTGGTGGACGTTTGGAGTAGATAAAGTAAACCTTAACCCTAATTCCCGCTCTAAATTACCTTCTGCTACTGCAAAAGTTCCCTCTTCTTCACCGCCTTTTCTGCTTTATTGTACATCAATACGAGACTGCAGTACTTGCATCTTTACAATATTCACGAACTCCATATCCTTTTAACCGCATCATTTCTTCTGTAAATTTTCTTTTAGTTCAGCCCTCTTCGGAACTTAAACCGTGTTCGATTTGCCGAGGGGGATGCAGGGGATTTTCCTTGGTGTGTGAGGATTACATTCCCGGTTGTTGATTTCGAATATCCCCCCAACCAGTCTTTGTATTTCTACCCAAACAGGTAGTATGTTGAAACTTACCAGCAACCACTAGTTTTAGGATCCCTTCGTAATTTATAACAAATTGATCACTGCATGGCATTGCCGTACCATCAAACAATTTAATGGAATTTTCACTGAAATGTATAATTACATTGACAGTAATGATTGTAACACAAGGTAGATCATTCGATAGTGTGTTTGGCTTGTAATTAGGAGGTCCCGGGATCAAACGCCGGTGCCACCTGTTCTGATCTCAATGACAAGTAATATTCTGTATCTAACTATCACAAACGTTAGGGCTATTTTCCTTGGAAGCTTGCGTTGCGTGCTTTGCTTGCGATTAGAGTGAGTAGCCAAGCCATTTTTGTGGAATTCGTTAATTTGTAGCTTATTTATCCTACTTTTTTTGTTAAATTTAATGGTATTACGCGTTGTTCACTACCACTTTTAGCCAAACCTTAAATAAATTACAGAATAAAGTCTGTTTGTTTGCGTCTACACCACAAGCGTTTGGCTGAGTATCGCTCTTCTCTCCAGAATCCTCTTCCTTTTCATCTTGGTATGCAGACAAGGTGTTTATGACGTTTTCCATTTCATCATCTTCAGAGTCGCTCAAAATTGTAGCAACATTTTCGCAGTCCTATCCATTGCAGTAAACGCAAGTGATAGAACACTATACCTGCCTTTCTGCAGCCACGTGCTGAACCACATCCTTTTCTGCATTTACAGGAGAGGGGTTTAAATAGTACTTCAGGAGCAGGATCTTTTGTTGTTCTGATTGGAGTAAGTTCAGTCTTGCTTTTCTTCCATCCCCATTTTTCCGGATTCTTGTAGTTAACTATCCAATTCTGAACTTGATGGTAGGTTCGAAACGAATGCTGTCGTGCTGCTGCTGCTGTGGCTGGGAGTATACAAAATTAAACTTATTTTCTGTAGCCGATATGGTAAACAGTTGGTATCGGAGAGCATTCGAAGGTATATATTTTTGAGGAACCCCGTACATTTTAGCTAAGGATTGTTTTGCTGCTACAATGGTATCAGAATATACACTTTCCTTTTCAAACATTTTATAAGCTCTATACTTTTCAATGAATATATATATACATATATACATATTCAGTCTGTCGTCTTAGTCTTTTATTCAGTCTGCACGTGTTTGTCTTTTCCTCTACAATCAAGAATACAGTGTGAATATACCGAAATACCGAAGTGACCTGTGCATACTTGTGTGTGTGTAATAATACGGAAAAAATAAGCTTTTCGTAAACAACTTTCTTTTTACCATAAATTTACCTGATGAGCAAAAAGGAAAGCCGGGAGGGCAATTTAAGATAAATTTATGAGAAAAATGAAGGGAAATAAAGAAGAATACTTACAGCTTCTAGTTTCGTATTAGGTCACACACACATTCACATATCTAAAAGTCACTACGACATTTTGTGCACACAGTGTCAGGTTTTCAAGTGTAGAGGAAGAAAGCGAAGTGCACGTGTTCACGAAGTACAAGATTGGAGAGACAGTGGCGACACGTAGCGGACGATGCATCAAACTTGGACAACAACTGACTGCTGTAATGCGTAGATTTCCGGAGCTTGGAATAATAATAACTTATAGCGTGTAAGTACAGGGGAGAATCGTGGATGGCAATGTGTTGAAAATGCAGAGGAAAAAGGAAGTTTAGAGTTATTGAAGGTTAAGGCCAGGATATATTTGCACTTAAACCATAAATTAAGGCATTTCCCACAGACGGCGTGTTGATGTGCTGGTCGTAGGGGGTAAAATGTGGATTATGGCAACCAGGAAAGATAGTTCAAAATTGGTATTGTGGGATTCGGTGTACAAGGAAACTGGGGCATCTGGTTTGTTGATAGTACAGAAGTGGCGATGGTTAATAATACGAATGTTAAGACCACAACCAGTTCCCCAACATAAAACACATTACAGAACTTGCAGGTTATAATGTATATAACATTAGGGGTGTGGCATGTACTCTTGGGATTGAGGGAATTCCGGCCATTAGCAGTATTTATAGTGATTGTGGGAGAAGTGATGAAAATGGAACAGACCTTACATCTGGGTCTCTTGCATGTATGGGCGCCGGTTTTGGGTCGTGGTAAGGAGCGATTCGTACGGACCAAGATGTTTCTAAGATTAGTGGATGTTGAAAAACAAATCTAGGTTTGGTGGGAAATATCTTGTGTCTGAGTAAAATTTAGGATGTGGACATTAGAGTGTAGGATTTGTTTGACCTTGGTTAGTTTAGGATGAAACTGGGTGATTAGAGCCGGTGGGTGTAATTTTTGAGTGGGGTGAATGTGTGAGGATTCACAGCGGATCTGTTTCGTTACAAGGTTAGAAGGGTAGCCTCGGTAACTAAAGCCTCGTAGAGGCGATGGTTGCAAGTTTCAGCAGCAGAGGTGCTGGAATTAGGCCTTGTCCTCTGCGTGCAAGGGAGAAAGGAATCGCTTCCTTGGTGTGGTAAGGATGGGAACTTAAGCTGTGTAAATACTGCATATGGTTGGTGGGCTTTATGTGGACGGAAGTGGTGAGGGTGTTGTTTTCTAAAGTGATGTCCACATCAAGGAATGTGACTCTTTTGTCAGAAATGGACTAAGTGAATTGGACAACACGGAATTGGTTCAGTTGTTCTAGGAATGTGTTGAGACTGGTTTGACCATGAGTCCCTAGCATCGGTATATCATCCAAGAACACTGTAACATCCGATCATTGAAAAGTATTTTAAATGTTATTGTTCGTTTTCTTATATTTTTATATACGCTATTAAGTGAAAGAAGTATTAACCTAACAGTTTCAACCTTTAAAAAAACGACTTCCGCTCTTGTGTTAACAAAGTTTAAAGAATTGTATAGAGTAAATCTCGGTTATCACGACATTCAACGGACTTGAAAAATTGTGTCGTTATGACCGAATGTCATTGTATCCGAGGTGTATGCAGTTATGGGGAATGTGTTAATACCACAGAATATCTGACGCTATACGCAAGGTGTCCTTATAACCGATCTCACTATAACTGAGGTACATTGTATTTAAGATCAAATTATACAAAATTTCTGTATTTAAGACACAAGAAAATAATACAGTAGAACTGTTAAACGATAGAAAACATTACATCTATATATTACTTTCGATTACATATGTATAACTTGCATTGTCCCAAATAGCACAGAATATCCCAGGGATATCCGATTTAGATCTACAATATGCGTACAATGTCCTAGAATATTTGCGATCAAATAAGGATATTCCTAAGATATTAAAAGGATATTGTGGTTTGCAGTTTCAGGAACATTCTGAAAATAATCTCCAAAGAATAATTGTTCTCGACATTCGTAGAATATATTTTTAAAATTCCCAGGGATATCCTTAGGATATGCGCTCATTCAGGACATTCAGATATTCGTAGAATATTCTGCGTATGTACGAGAAATATCGTAGAATATCCTTGTAATATCCGTGGCATATTCCTAGAATGTATATGTGCTCTGTGGGGTAGAACAGTGTTGAAGAAAGTACCAACTACCGAAGGGCAAAAATAAATACCAGCATCGAGTATCGAGAAATTCTAGTATCGCCCTATCTCTAATTTATATATAATTTAATTACTTTTAATTACATGTGTATCATTTGCATTTTAGAACAATGTTGAAGAAAGTGTCGAGTATCGAAACTTGGAAATAAGTATCGGTATCGAGTATTGAGTATCGAAAAATGCTGGTATCAACCCAACTCTCTCTCTCTCTCTCTCTCTCTCTATATATATATATATATATATATATAATAATAATAATAATAAATCACAGCCATATTCAATCCACTAGTGGATGAGGCCTCTCCCCGAAGGGAGGAGTTGGTCTACTGCTCCCACGCTGACCAGACGGGTTGGGAGAGGAGAGCCGAAGCTCTCACTGTGATCGCCACTGTCTTTTATTCACAGCAGCTCCCCAATTGTCCTCACGATGCTGGGTCAACACCGAAATATTTGAGCCCCCATCGGGAATCGAACCCGGGACCGCTCGCACTGAAGTCGAGCGCGCTACCGACTAGGCTACGCAGGAGCTCATATATATATATATATATATAAAATGGTAAAACAGGTAGAAAAAAAGGATACTTACATGGTAGATTTTTGAGAGAAGTGTACAATAACATCACAAACACATCAGGAATCAGTACGTTTCGCAAAAGCGCTTTCAACTGGTAAGAGAGAAAATGGACAAAGTGAACAGGTGCGGGAGTGGTGTTAAGGAAACGCCATATTGTAAACAGATGCATGGTGACAGTGTGGCCAGGTTATGGAGGTGTTTAATGACTAGATGGGACGGAGAAAAAAAAACAAGTGGAGAAGAAAGTGCGAAGGTAAGGTGAAGGAATAAGAGGGTAGAGAATCCGAAGGGATGGGGAAATATAATAAAGATGAAGGGGAGAACCCTTCTAATATTGTATTCTCAAAGACGTCTCAATCTTCCCAACAGTCTCTTTCCATCCGGCTTCCCAACCGAGATAGATAATCTTCGTTTTTTCCGATCCGAGATACATGGCGTAACCTACCCCTATTAGTAATTGGGATTTCATTATTCTTACAGCTTCGGTTGAATCGTATAGTTTGCGGAGTTCTTCAATTATGCATTCTCCAGTCATCTCGTCCGTTTTATCTTTCTGAAAACTTTATTTTCAAACACACGTAATTTTATGTTCATGTGCTAGGGCCGTACTCCAGCTTTCGCAAGCGTAAGTATTACCGGCAGAATGACCGTTCTGTACATTTTCAATTGACATTAATCGCGAGGTTGAGTTTCTGGACGGAATAGAGACTTGCGTTACCCGATACTAAGCGACTTTCTGTTTCTTCCGTTATTCCGTTTTTGCTTATTACATACGCTCCCAAGTATTTGAATTTGTTTACTTTCTCTATGTTCTCCTTAATTATTATCTATCTATTTCCTTTTGCGTTTCGACTTGTTATAATGTATTTTGTTTTATCTACGAATCACGCATTTAGGAGTGAAATTTCAAAGGAAAGATATTCCTCAATCCTAATTCTTGTCATTACAAGTTCTGAGTTGTTCATTTTCGTTTTTTTTTCTCTCAAGAGGCGACTTTCCTTTGGTAAAGAAATAATTTTTGCAATGAACTAAGCAGCATCGCGTATTCCTTGTGCACGTAAACTGATTCCTCCTGCACAAGATACTTCTGCCACAATCTAGAGTATTCTAATAAAGCCAGACGTGTCTTTTTTTTCTGCTGGCACTAAATGATTTCTTCGTTCGTCCCATTAGTATATGTGTAGAATTCTTGAATGGTAATGGGAACAATGCTTCGATTTTAGAAATTAATTCCTTTTTTTAACCGTGCATGATTTTTCTTCAGAAATGCCTTTATGAGCTCGTGTCCGTTTTGTTTCAACATGTGCACGAAATTTATCACAACGTTTTAATAACTAATCTTACATCCTAGAGGCATCTAAATCTAATTTTTGTACTTCAGGTTTACATACGCCATTATTTCTTTTAGCATTATCCAAGTGATATCAGACTTTGAACAGTTTATGATAAATTATTTGGAACTTCACAGGGTGAGTAGCAATTTCTGCTAAACATGGAAAAAATTAAAAAATGCAAGAAGCTGCAGCTAAGAATTGCTTCAATAGATAAAGTAAAGATACACGTACATAAAAATAAATAATTTTGATGGATAACCTCAGATATATTTCATACTCGTATAACCTCATTATCTGCTGCTTCGGCACGTATTTTGGGTAGTTCATCTCTTGGTACTTGGGTAAGAGGACTAACATTTAATGTACAATCTGCTACTAACCTCGGATGATAACCGAAGACAAGAAAATGTGGTGTCTCCTTTAAATTTGTTTGTGGAAATGTGTTGTAAGCATACACTACTTTTGCAAATTTTGATGGTCAATTGTTAGTGTTTAGTTGGACATAAAATTTCAGAATATTCTGCAGAGATTTGATACCGACCTCCACGAGCTCCACTCTTGAGTGCGCATACGCCGGGCTATATTTTAATTCAATGTAATACCTCTTTGCGAGCTTTTTGAATACCATGCTGTATTCACTGAGTGCAAATCCAGTAGGAGTGATTTTGGAGATCCAAAGAATAAAAATAATCATGCTCTAGGAATTTGGTTAAGGTTTGTGTAGATATGTTCCCCACTACTCTTGCTATCTTTAACGACTGGCACTCTCGATTCCCACACGAATATAGAGTTTGGTATTTCCACAAGGTACGGGTCCAAATGTATCGAACGCGAGCTCATCACTAATTTTCCCAATAGGGTGGTGGAGTAACTCGGCTTGTCGTTTACGAGGTTGTTTTTAAGCGTCTGACAAAGAATACAAATCTTAATTTGATATGCGATGTATGCATTCATTTTAGGAAAGTAATAATTTTGTAAATAGTGTTTGTGAACTTTACCAAAGCCCATGTGTCCAGAAATTGGGTGGGCATGTAAATCTTCAAATAGCTGTTTCGTCATTGTTTGTGGTATACAGAAAAGATATATTTGTCCATGGCGAGGATTTTTCTGGATACGATATAAAACAACATCCTTAAGGCAATACAATTTTGTGGCTCTAATTTCATTAGTTTTACAGGCTCAACACCATTGAGTGCATCTATTATATCAGAGAAAAGGGGTTCTTCCTCTGTTCTCTAATTAATGCATCAGATGAAAAATGATTTTGTACACAAAAATTAACATCTAATGAATTAGATCGGTATGCCAAGTCTTGTTCTGAAGTTTGAACGAGATCAGTTTATTTTGTTCGGTTCGCAACGTATTTTGTCTCCTCCTCTTCTTCCTTTTCATTTACATCATCTGTTTCTTTTTCTATCTGATCGTTGTTCTAGCCCCGAGAATAGGTCTGCAGGTTGGTGGCTGCCTTTGGGGTGCCGTATTTGGAAGCGAAAATCGGCTACAAAAAGTCTTATCCGTGTAAAACTTCCCTGGCGGTTCGGCTGGTTCTGAAGTCAATAGGCAGCGGCTCTCGGTGTATAAAATGAATGGACGAGCCATAAGATAGTACTTAATCTTTCGTAAAACCTATAGGATTGCAAATAATTCCTTCGACCATGTGCTCTCAGTGCATTCTGATTTAGATAGTCGTCTTGAGCAGTATGATACTACTTTTTCTCGATCTGTTTTCGGGTCGGACGATGTTAAAATTCCGCCGAGCTGAACGTTACTTGCGTTTGCATAGACTCTAATTTCTAGATTTTTATCGAAGTGATTCAGGGCAGGTGCATTCAGAATATCAGTTTCTAGCTGGATGAATAACTTTTCTAATTCCTCGTTCAAAGAAAATTTGCATCCCTCGGATATCATTTCTTGAAATGGTTCGATTTCTACGGTAAACCGATTTATATCCTGACGAATAAATGAAGAAAGTCCAATAAAGGATCTAAGCTGCCTTTTTGTTCGAGGTCTATCAAAATTTTGAGTTTTCTTGGCTATCTTCGGAGATATATATACAAATATTCTTCCCAGATACTTTAAAACCGAGAACCTAAAGTTCGGAAAAAAAAAATTACATTTATGTGGCTCTGGTCAGAATTCGTCTTCTTAATCTTTTAAGAAGTCTCCCGAGTGAAATCAGTGAGGACCAAATCGTCTGCAATTGATGTTATAGAGTTTGGTAAATCTTGTAGTAGCATTCTCGTGACTATAGAGAGCGCTTGACTCGTGGTGAGATGACCCATTGTGCCTTTTTTGAATCGATATGTTTTCCTATTGTGTGCACGTGTGAGTAATACGCGGAACATTGTAATATACAGGAGTACGTTTGTTCTCTATTAGCAAACCACACATATTTGTGGTATTGTATGGTATATTCATGTAGTACTGCGCTTACTTTCTACTACTTCTTGTCTTGTAATTCTTCAATAATAAGGCAATTAGTCTGCAATAAAAAGGAACGATGTATTTGGAATTCAGGGTTCAGTTTAAATGCACGCGGGTAATTAGTTAAGAAACCATTCACTTGCAGAACAGAAAGGAACTTTTATAAAATGCGATTAGCCTGTTCAAGATGTCTGTACATTTTTTAAAAAAATATTGAGATTCATCTTCGGTCCCTGCTACTTTACTTTCTTTAACATCCGTTTGAAGGGGTGCTTTAGTCCCTCTTCAGCATTTATATTGGTTACTTTATTTGAAACGAGGACACGCAGCCCCCTTATTTTCTGAGGTTCCTTCAGTTAAGCTAGTGAGATAATGATTTGCAAGCCCAGTGCCCTATGCACTTAAAACCAGGTCTTATTTCACCATTTTAGAGCGGTTATATTTTTAAACATATGTAATACATTAAAAAGGGATATAGAACACAACACGTAGTATAGCATCAGTGCTCTAAGTGGGGGGGGGGGGACGAGGGCACATGCCGTGCCCTTACCTTTTTCATTTTGGATTTGGCGTCCCCCCTACCTTTTTACTCATGGGGGCTCATTGCCTTTCAATAGGCGATCGCCGCCACTAGGTGTAAGCGTACCCTTACCTTTTCTAACCTACTTCGAGTACTGTATAGCAGAGATCTTGCAGTTTCTTTTTATACTTTGCATCCATTTCTTCATTTTCATCTGCTTTCTGGATCTACACAGAATATACTAATAAAGTTGCTATTGGTTGTGGTCTGTTATTCCACCTCCCAAATTCTCGAGAGCACCCCAGCAAATTCAAAACTTTTACAGTCTAAAATCGATAGGAACCATGCAAAACTCCACTTACACCATCCCAATTTTGACTTTACACCTCCCAAACTAAAAATCCTGCCAGAATCTCTGGTTGTAGTGTGATGTTTGTACAATAATTTTAATACAGGTTTCATTATTATTTGTTTATGATATAATAAATAAGCGGGATGATTCAAAATACACTAACGTCTGTTCCATTCTAGAAATATGAACGTTTCGTGTGTGTGTGTGGGGGGGGGGACACGATCGTTATTAAATTATTTTCACAAACCCTTTTGTTTCCATATTTTGTTGTTCTGAGAGACTTACTTTTTTTGGCCTGACCTTCACTCCACATCACCCTCCAGCATGGAGTTCGCCCTCCACCTCCACTCCACATCACTCTCCAGCATGGAGTTCGCCCTCCACCTCCACTCCACATCACCTTCCAGCTATGATCTGCCCCTCCACCTCCACTCCAGCTATGATCTGGCCATCCATCTCCACTCCACATCACAATCCAGCATGGAGTTCGCCCTCCACTCCACATCAC